>OY748302.1:6751365-6971180 GCA_963556515.1 Nudaria mundana | reverse complement strand
TTTACAGCGAAGAAATCCCCTTTCCTTCCCCTACCCTTTCTTCAGAATGCATTATTACCAATGAAGGACGACCTTGACATCCTAGGCATAGACGTTCGTCGAGAGCTTAATAATAAAAACTACATCGAAAAATGTATAGGGCTAGCTTCGCGGAAACTAGGAATACTGAATAAGGTAAGAAAGAGATTCTTTACACCGGACCAGAGGTGTCTGCTGTACAAGACGCAGATTAGACCCTGCGTCGAATACTGCTCTCACCTCTGGGTCGGCTCCGCGAAGTATCTGCTGGACGCTCTCGACGCTATGCCGCGACGGGCTATCCGTATTATAGATTGTCCGGAGGTAACGGGAAGCCTTGAGCCGCTAGCTCAGCGCCGAACAATAGCTTCCTTGGTCGCATTCTACCGTATTTACCACGGCGAGTGTTCTGAAGAGCTCTTCAATGTGATCCCACCCTCTTCCTTCGGATCCCGAACAACGCGTGCCGGGCAGAGATGATAGTGGATAGCATGTTCGCGAGAACCGAGCGTTTTAAACGTTCGTTTTTCTGCCGAACGATAGTGGCCTGGAACGCCCTGCCTGTGCACGTGTTTCCTCCCTCATATAATCCTGGGTTCTTTAAGCGGAGCGTGAAGAGGCACATCAGTAGGTCGTCAAGTTGAGGGCCACTCTCTATAGTATTGTGTGCTGTGAGAGTGGCCCACAATCGCTAGACGTCGTCACGACTTACCACCAGGCGGGCGGCGTCAATTTGGCGAAACAAATATAAAAAAAATAAAAAAAATAAAAATTCGAAAAAATTTACCGTATTGAAATCATACGTACTTTAATGAGCCAATACTAAACTTAAATAACATTGTTAGTCTCTATTACGGAATATGTTTATATAAATTAGTTCAGCAAAAATCCCGTGCTGTCGCTTACCAAAAACTTCATAGAAATTATTTACAGCAATAACCCGGCAAACGCAACTTCCCAAAATAAAATAAAATATT
Source organism: Nudaria mundana (assembly GCA_963556515.1). Lineage (NCBI taxonomy): Eukaryota > Metazoa > Arthropoda > Insecta > Lepidoptera > Erebidae > Nudaria > Nudaria mundana. The sequence continues at coordinate 6,970,185 of OY748302.1, read as the reverse complement.
GTTTTGTTGTAAACATGTATAACAGATTTTTGCCGAAATATTTTTGTTTCTAAATTCCCAACAATAAATGCGTGTATCGTGATATCTCTGTAAATATTATTAGGAAATGTCTGAAAAAAAATACTAAGGTATATTCCAGTCCAGGGATTCCGAATTGGATATAACAGCATAAAGCACATAATAGCACATTACCGAGTTTTTGGCTGGGGGGGTCGACATATTAGTTTTGTAGGACAAGATTCCGTAATTAATAATGAGTAGATTAGGAGATTTGGCACATTTTAACTGGCTCCTCAATTGAGATGCTTAAAAAAGTATATTAGTCTCTAATTTATTTATACTTGTAACGAAATTTGAAACAAACACATCGATATTTTTTATAAATTTTTACTATATGCACGTATAATCCTGCCATAATAAAAGTACATATCTACGAAGTTATTGGCTATCCTATAATTTCCCTACAAATTTTTTCGTAGGGTGTCCATGAATTATTTTTATTACTTAATTTTTAATATAAAAAAGACTGACGGACGGACAGCGAAGTTTCAGTAACAGGGTTACCGTTTTACTCTATGGGTACGGAACCCTAAAAAGCAAGTAATCAATTCTATTAATTTATTAGATATAGATAAATTTGAGAATAGTTTTGATTTACAATAGAACCTGGTAGGTATCGATAGTTATCCCGGTGAACTTCATACCGCTAATCATACCGGCCGACTTGGTTAATTTTGGTTTTAAAATAGTAATAGAAGTTCAGGGAAGGTAGGACGGCTAGTAATTATGTATTATTCAACTGCACGCGTCAATAATGGTGGTTTTTTTTTCATTAAATAAGTACACTGATATTACATAATTTAATCCAATAGGTTTAATCGCGGTTTCTATATCTTGAAATCGGCCAAGGCTTATAAAAAAGCTTAAATTGTAGGAAATTTAATCCTCTACCTACAATATTGTGATACAGTCGACTCTCGTTAATTCTAACCTGCGATAATTCGAACCTCTCTATAATACAAAGCTATCACGAGTTCCCTACAAAATCTCTTTATATTTCGAACTAAATCAATACTTTATGCACTTGGTAATTTGAACGAAAAAATCATTGCTTTAAAACAAAACGACGCGTTAATTCGAACTCATCGGCGTCCAATACTCGACAATTCAAAGTTGCAGAGAGAAGGAGGCGGAAAGATTGTACGAGAATGTAAGTACATTTTGCGACAGTTTTAAACTTGTATCAACGTACATGAAGCCTTTGTTTTTGTTATGATTACTAATAGTTTAACTATTTGACACACACTTCTCACGAATTGGTTTGTTTAGTTATCATTCTGTTACAGTTACTCTTTCGTTGGTATACAGATTAAAAGTTTGTGTTAGTTATGAGCCCTAAAAAGTATAAATGTTTGACGATTGCTGAAAGGAAGAAGTTAATCGAAAAAGTAGAGGAAGGTGAGAAGAAAAGTGATGTTGCAAAAGAATTTAAGATTCCAAATCAACACTTGATAATTCGAAGTTTTATTTATTTTCTCTCACTAATTTCGAACCATTTGATATTTCAAACACTCGATAATTCGTAATATTTTAAGAGTACCACCGAATTAACGAGAGTCGACTGTACATACAAATAACGAGAAACTCATAAAAAAACGAGATATATGCTAAAAACGATTTTTGTGACCTTTTGACCTCAAATTTTAAAAGACGCGGACATCCTACCTTATGTACGCATTGACACAACTTTTAGGATGTATAAATATAAGTTAGTAGTAGTTTCCAGCCAGATTTGAAGAATTCCGAGAATTTCGTTAATTTTATTGGCCTATTATATTTGTTCGACAGGTCTTCGAAATATGGAAGAAGTTTATTTTCTGGATTCGAAGTAGCTTTCTTTTTTCATTTTCCAGAATAAAAAACCATTAAACCTATTCTATATCGTATAATTTTTAAATTTTTCTGGTAGAAGATTTTAAACAACTAATGTAGCTGCATTCAGAATACCCGGTGGTGTTAATTTTATTCAATTCCAAATTCACTGTCGCTACTACTTTCCATTTTCATCTTTTTCTTTAAGAAATAATATCATGATACTGTTGAAACTAAGCGAAGGGCCTATCAGCGCGCATGCTTTCCTTGCAAAATAGCTGGTTACCTATCTTAATCCCGAATTTTAATATTCCGAATATCATAATCCCGACAACGTTTAGACATTTTTTCATAATCCCGTTTTTAAAAATTCCGAAGTTTTGTTTGCCATATAATCGCAACTCCGAATTTCATTTGCCCATTTATTCATTTGCACGGCGTTTTAGAATCCAGACGAATGAGTTCCAGACACACGAAATCTAAATGCACAAAATCCAGATGACCGTAATCCATATGCACGAAAGCCCAATTTCTAAAACACAAATTTTTGAAATACACTTAATTGATATCCAGAAAAACAATATCCAGATTTTTAAAATCAAGATTTTTTTATATGAAAATGTCATATTACACAGTTGTCACTTTCACCTAGGACAAATCTCTTTTTTCTATTAATGCAAGTCGTTTCTGGCACTCGCCGGCCGCTCCGCGTAACCGCTCGCTTCGCTCGCTCGGCTCGTGCGTAAGTGGTCACAGTTTTAACCTAACCTAACCAACCCATTTTGTTTAAAGAAGAAATTAACTTAATCTAAATAAATTTTGGATGGAACCAGGCGTTACTCGGCGAAAATCCATGACAAAGCAATGGTAAGTAAAATATTTAAAAAAAAACGTTTTAAACTTATTTTAAATTTCTTAATAGCACTATTTTTCGCAGGATTCAAAAGCCAACAAAACGTCGACAATTGTTTCGCCTCTAAACGAAGCATTATCAAGACTGTCTCAGAGAGAACAGCAAAATTTGTGGTTAGAACATATTTGCTTATAAGTAAACGTGTGCAAATTTCATTATCGCGATGTAGGATTTTTTCACAATAACTAACGTGGGTAGAAACCTCAGATCTTGCTAACTAAGTACCCAAAAATAGGTATTCACCAATACAAGACTTTATCTTATTAAGTTTCAACAAATTGTGTAGAAATGCCAAATGACACATACAAACCAACAACCAACTAATGTGTCTGTCTGTTTACAACCAGATTAAGTAAGGGAGACGTGTGAAAATCTATTTGTTCATTGAGTAAGGTGTCCGCATCTCTTCTAACTATTTCTAGCCTTTCCCAAACACTCAGCTTGAACCCTTTCTCACATAAACGTAAAACTTTAAAGGTGTTACTATTGTTCAAGGGGTGACCAGTGTCAAGGAGGTGCTTCGCGAAGAGGGACTTCTCAGGACAACCGTTGCGGAACGCCGCCATATGCTCCTTATATCTGATCTCAAAGGACCTGCCCGTCTGCCCCACATACTTCATATCACATCCATCACAACTCAGCAAATAAACACCCGATCTGCGTGAAACCGACACCGAGTCCTTGCCATTACACAGCTCCCTCAAGGTGTTCTATGTTCTAAAAGCCACGAATATCCTATTCTCCCTCATGATCTTAGCTATACTCAACGAAACGGGACTTCTTAGGTGGATCTTGAGTTGGATACAATAAATGAAAACTAGCATTTCTGCGTTTTTTATTTAGTAATGAGTGGACCATACCTACGTTGTAGCCATTACTGTGTGCTACATAACAAATGATAGACAATTCCTCGTTAAATGCCTGTGGGCTCAACGGTACCGTCAGTAACCTGCTCAGTAAGCTGTGGAAAGCTGCCATTTTATGTTGCCATGGGTGGTTAGATGAGTAAGGGATAACAGTGTCTGTAAATGTAGGTTTCCTATAGATACGAAACTCATGAATACCATTCCTCCTAGTGATTGAAAGGTCTAAGAAATTGAGAGTGGAATCCGACTCCACTTCCAGTGAAAAATCAATTCTAGGGTGTACTGAATTCAACTTGGAGACGAGGATACTGAGCTGACGCTTTGTTCCCGTCCAGCAGATGATAATGTCATCCACGTATCTAAAGTAGTACAAGACATGGACGTTCCCAATTATGTGGTTAGTTTTGAACGCATCCATAAATATTTCAGCTATTAGTGGGCTCAGTGGCGACCCCATCGACAAACCATTTTTTTGCAAAAAAAATTGTTGTTGAACTGAAAATAATTCTGTGACATGCACAATCTTGTTAGGTTATAAATTCCTTCTATTTTATTAAAATTGATCCTTTTGATTGTTAATTTGTGTTTTAAAATATCTAAGACTTCATTGTAAGGTACGTTCGTGAATAAACTTTTCACGTCCAAAGACACAAGTTGAGCATTGGACGGTAACTTTATATTTTTGATTTTGTTTATGAGGTCAGTACTATTTTTTATAGATAATTTTGGGTTAAAATCTATTGCTTCTTTAATGATTGTGTTCAAAAACTTCGAAAAATTGTATGCTGGAGCCCCCCTATATGCGACAACAGGTCTAATCGGGCAACCTTCCTTATGTATTTTTGGAAGGCCGTAAAACAACGGACAACGAGGATTCATGTTTATCAAAGTCTTATGCAACGAAGAATTCTCAGGGAATAAGTAAGTCGTGGATTTTATAGCAAGCTTCAGTTCAGCCTGGAACTTAGCTGTGGGATTAAAGGTTATGTGTTGAAAATCATCAGATAAAATGATGTCATTGACCCTTGCTATGTAGTCCACCCTAGGGATCAAAACCACGGTGTTACCCTTATCAGCTTTGCTTAAAACCACATCCCCATCACTAAGTTTGTTGCGAATCGACTTTTGTACAGCCAATTCGGAGTTAAAAGTACCAGACAAACTAACAGAATCGATTTTTTGTGCTACCAATGCCTTTAACATTATGTCACCCTTATTTCTAATGATTGCCACCTCCGCAACCACTGTCAAAGGTTCTAAAGATTTTTTATTGTTAATTGATTTAGGTATGTAGTATTTTAAGCCTTTATTTAAAAGGGACACCTCACTGTTGTTGAGATGAATATTAGAAAGGTGCTTGATTCTGGGGTAAAATGTATGATTACAAAACACCTGCTCCCTTCGGTCAAAAAGTTCACCTCTACCCACCCTTAGATTAAATAATTTTTTGATTGGATTAAAAATGTTTTGTGTATAAATTTTGAAGCTAAATCTCGTTCCTTCTGATCCAACAAATCAAATTCTATTCTGTGTAAACTGAATGACAACTCAGAATGTAGAACCTTTAGATGCCACTTCAAACTGTCTCTCACTCTAAACAAACTCCTTATTTCAGAGTTCAGCCACACTGTTTTTGCTTTTAAAATAGAATTCCTAGCCGACACTGAGTTATTGTTTGTTTTCAGGCAAATGTACCTCGGAAACACCCCAAAACGCTTGCACTCTTGATTGAACCAAAGATTTTGACTTGCTGTTCTGTGGAGTTTGATCAATTTTATGTATAGTTTGGCCTGGATAGTGATGCTCACTGATTTTAAATATTGGATGGAACCAGGCGTTACTCGGCGAAAATCCATGACAAAGCAATGGTAAGTAAAATATTTTTTTAAAAAGGTTTTAAACTTATTTTAAATTTCTTAATAGCACTATTTTTCGCAGGATTAAAAAGACAACAAAACGTCGACAATTATTTCGCCTCTAAACGAAGCATTATCAAGACTGTCTCAGAGAGAACAGCAAAATTTGTGGTAAGAACATATTTGCTTATAAGTAAACGTGTGCAAATTTCATTATCGCGATGTAGGATTTTTTCACAATAACTAACGTGGGTAGAAACCTCAGTTCTTGCTAACTAAGTACCCAAAAATAGGTATTCACCAATACAAGACTTTATCTTATTAATTTTCAACAAATTGTGTAGAAATGCCAAATGACACATACAAACCAACAACCAACTAATGTGTCTGTCTGTTTACAACCAGATTAAGTAAGGGAGACGTGTGAAAATCTATTTGTTCATTGAGTAAGGTGTCCGCATCTCTTCTAACTATTTCTAGCCTTTCCCAAACAGTCAGCTTGAACCCTTTCTCACATAAACGTAAAACTTTAAAGGTGTTACTATTGTTCAAGGGGTGACCAGTGTCAAGGAGGTGCTTCGCGAAGAGGGACTTCTCAGGACAACAGTTGCGGAACGCGGCCATATGCTCCTTATATCTGATCTCAAAGGACCTGCCCGTCTGCCCCACATACTTCATATCACATCCATCACAACTCAGCAAATAAACACCCGATCTGCGTGAAACCGACATCGAGCCACGACATTTAATGAGGAATTGTCTATCATTTGTTATATAGCACACAGTAATGGCTACAACGTAGGTATGGTCCACTCATTACTAAATAAAAAACGCAGAAAGGCTAGTTTTCATTTATTGTATCCAACTCAAGATCCACCTAAGAAGTACACTGCCTGTTTGCCGTTCGTGGGTCCCGTTTCGTTGAGTATAGCTAAGATCATGAGGGAGAATAGGATATTCGTGGCTTTTAGAACACAGAACACCTTGAGGGAGCTGTGTAATGGCAAGGACTCGGTGTCGGTTTCACGCAGATCGGGTGTTTATTTGCTGAGTTGTGATGGATGTGATATGAAGTATGTGGGGCAGACGGGCAGGTCCTTTGAGATCAGATATAAGGAGCATATGGCGGGGTTCCGCAACGGTTGTCCTGAGAAGTCCCTCTTCGCGAAGCACCTCCTTGACACTGGTCACCCCTTGAACAATAGTAACACCTTTAAAGTTTTACGTTTATGTGAGAAAGGGTTCAAGCTGAGTGTTTGGGAAAGGCTAGAAATAGTTAGAAGAGATGCCGACACCTTACTCAATGAACAAATAGATTTTCACACGTCTCCCTTACTTAATCTGGTTGTAAACAGACAGACACATTAGTTGGTTGTTGGTTTGTATGTGTCATTTGGCATTTCTACACAATTTGTTGAAAATTAATAAGATAAAGTCTTGTATTGGTGAATACCTATTTTTGGGTACTTAGTTAGCAAGATCTGAGGTTTCTACCCACGTTAGTTATTGTGAAAAAATCCTACATCGCGATAATGAAATTTGCACACGTTTACTTATAAGCAAATATGTTCTAACCACAAATTTTGCTGTTCTCTCTGAGACAGTCTTGATAATGCTTCGTTTAGAGGCGAAACAATTGTCGACGTTTTGTTGTCTTTTTAATCCTGCGAAAAATAGTGCTTGCTATTAAGAAATTTAAAATAAGTTAAAAACTTTTTTTTTTAATATTTTACTTACCATTGCTTTGTCATGGATTTTTGCCGAGTAACGCCTGGTTCCATCCAATATTTAAGATCAGTGAGCATCACTATCCAGGCCAAACTTTACAAAAAATTGATCAAACTCCACAGAACAGCAAGTCAAAATCTTTGGTTCAATCAAGAGTGCAAGCGTTTTGGGATGTTTCCGAGGTACATTTGCCTGAAAACAAACAATAACTCAGTGTCGGCTAGGAATTCTATTTTAAAAGCAAAAACAGTGTGGCTGAACTCTGAAATAAGGAGTTTGTTTAGAGCGAGAGACAGTTTGAAGTGGCATCTAAAGGTTCTACATTCTGAGTTGTCATTCAGTTTACACAGAATAGAATTTGATTTGTTGGATCAGAAGGAACGAGATTTAGCTTCAAAATTTATACACAAAACATTTTTAATCCAATCAAAAAATTATTTAATCTAAGGGTGGGTAGAGGTGAACTTTTTGACCGAAGGGAGCAGGTGTTTTGTAATCATACATTTTACCCCAGAATCAAGCACCTTTCTAATATTCATCTCAACAACAATGAGGTGTCCCTTTTAAATAAAGGCTTAAAATACTCCATACCTAAATCAATTAACAATAAAAAATCTTTAAAACCTTTGACAGTGGTTGCGGAGGTGGCAATCATTAGAAATAAGGGTGACATAATGTTAAAGGCATTGGTAGCACAAAAAATCGATTCTGTTAGTTTGTCTGGTACTTTTAACTCCGAATTGGCTGTACAAAAGTCGATTCGCAACAAACTTAGTGATGGGGATGTGGTTTTAAGCAAAGCTGATAAGGGTAACACCGTGGTTTTGATCCCTAGGGTGGACTACATAGCAAGGGTCAATGACATCATTTTATCTGATGATTTTCAACACATAACCTTTAATCCCACAGCTAAGTTCCAGGCTGAACTGAAGCTTGCTATAAAATCCACGACTTACTTATTCCCTGAGAATTCTTCGTTGCATAAGACTTTGATAAACATGAATCCTCGTTGTCCGTTGTTTTACGGCCTTCCAAAAATACATAAGGAAGGTTGCCCGATTAGACCTGTTGTCGCATATAGGGGGGCTCCAGCATATAATTTTTCGAAGTTTTTGAACACAATCATTAAAGAAGCAATAGATTTTAACCCAAAATTATCTATAAAAAATAGTACTGACCTCATAAACAAAATCAAAAATATAAAGTTACCGTCCAATGCTCAACTTGTGTCTTTGGACGTGAAAAGTTTATTCACGAACGTACCTTACAATGAAGTCTTACATATTTTAAAACACAAATTAACAATCAAAAGGATCAATTTTAATAAAATAGAAGAAATTTATAACCTAACAAGATTGTGCATGTCACAGAATTATTTTCAGTTCAACAACAATTTTTTTCTGCAAAAAAATGGTTTGTCGATGGGGTCGCCACTGAGCCCACTAATAGCTGAAATATTTATGGATGCGTTCGAGACTAACCACATAGTTGGGAACGTCCATGTCTTGTAATACTTTAGATACGTGGATGACATTAGCATCTGCTGGACGGGAACAAAGCGTCAGCTCAGTATCTTCGTCTCCAAGTTGAATTCAGTACACCCTAGAATTGATTTTTCACTGGAAGTGGAGTCGGATTCCACTCTCAATTTCTTAGACCTTTCAATCACTAGGAGGAATGGTATTCATGAGTTTCGTATCTATAGGAAACCTACATTTACAGACACTGTTATCCCTTACTCATCTAACCACGCATGGCAACATAAAATGGCAGCTTTCCACAGCTTACTGAGCAGGTTACTGACGGTACCGTTGAGCCCACAGGCATTTAACGAGGAATTGTCTATCATTTGTTATATAGCACACAGTAATGGCTACAACGTAGCTATGGTCCACTCATTACTAAATAAAAAACGCAGAAATGCTAGTTTTCATTTATTGTATCCAACTCAAGATCCACCTAAGAAGTACACTGCCTGTTTGCCGTTCGTGGGTCCCGTTTCGTTGAGTATAGCTAAGATCATGAGGGAGAATAGGATATTCGTGGCTTTTAGAACACAGAACACCTTGAGGGAGCTGTGTAATGGCAAAGACTCGGTGTCGGTTTCACGCAGATGTTTATTTGCTGAGTTGTGATGGATGTGATATGAAGTATGTGGGGCAGACGGGCAGGTCCTTTGAGATCAGATATAAGGAGCATATGGCGGCGTTCCGCAACGGTTGTCCTGAGAAGTCCCTCTTCGCGAAGCACCTCCTTGACACTGGTCACCCCTTGAACAATAGTAACACCTTTAAAGTTTTACGTTTATGTGAGAAAGGGTTCAAGCTGAGTGTTTGGGAAAGGCTAGAAATAGTTAGAAGAGATGCGGACACCTTACTCAATGAACAAATAGATTTTCACACGTCTCCCTTACTTAATCTGGTTGTAAACAGACAGACACATTAGTTGGTTGTTGGTTTGTATGTGTCATTTGGCATTTCTACACAATTTGTTGAAAATTAATAAGATAAAGTCTTGTATTGGTGAATACCTATTTTTGGGTACTTAGCAAGATCTGAGGTTTCTACCCACGTTAGTTATTGTGAAAAAATCCTACATCGCGGTAATGAAATTTGCACACGTTTACTTATAAGCAAATATGTTCTAACCACAAATTTCGCTGTTCTCTCTGAGACAGTCTTGATAATGCTTCGTTTAGAGGCGAAACAATTGTCGACGTTTTGTTGTCTTTTTAATCCTGCGAAAAATAGTTTATAATGTATTAAGAAATTTAAAATAAGTTTAAAACGTTTTTTAAAAAATATTTTACTTACCATTGCTAATCTAAATAGTTCAGTTCCGGGTAACCTACTAAAAACCAGCTCTTTTTTCTATTAATGCAAGTCGTTTCTGGCACTTGCCGGCCGCTGCCGCGGCACCGCTCGCTTCGCTCGCTCGGCTCTTGCGTAGGTGGTCGCAGTTTTAACCTAACCTAACCTACCCATTTTGTTTAAAGAAGAAATTAACCTAATCTAAATAGTTCAGTTCCGGGTAACCTACTAAAACAATTTCTTTTTTCTATTAATGCAAGTCGTTTTTGGCGTAGGTGGTCGCAGTTCTAACCTAACCTAACCTAACCTAGTGAGTCGGATTCGCCCGTTGCCGGAGCAGGTCGATCGCTGGAGACAGGAGGCTCGCGACGATCTATTCCGGCAATGGGCCTTGATATGTGCGGCTCCCACCGCGAGCCGGGTGCTCGTGGGGGCCATCGGTCCCGTGCTCCGCCAGTGGATGGATGCGCAGGGGGCTCCGACCTACTTCCTCACCCAACTTCTCACGGGTCATGGCTGTTTTGCCAAATTCCTGTGGGAAGTGGTGGGGATCCTGTCGGAGCCCGATTGCCATCATTGCGCAGGCGGCGCCGTAAATACGGCGGAGCATACGCTCATCGTGTGCGCCGCCTGGGACACGCAGAGGTTGGCCCTCACGGGCGTTATCGGCAGTATAGGTTCGCTGCCGGCCGTCATTCTTACTATGGCCGGCAGCGAAGAATGTTGGGCCGCCGTCGCCTCCTTCGCTCGGGAGGTGATGGCCGCAAAGAGAAAGGCCCTGCGGGAACGGGAGCGTGCAGGCCGCACGCTTCCGCCCCGCCGGGCACCAGTCAGGGGGCGACGGCGTATTGCATACGCCCAAGCCCCCGACTGATAGGGCCGTGGGCGGTGGGTCGGGGGGCCCACCGCTCACGCGAAAGGCCCTTGAGGAGTCCGACGCCCCTTATGTGTTTCGGGGGCGTCGCTTCTATGTTGTTTGAGGGGGCGAATCGTTACCTACCGTTATTATTACTACCGATAGAAAATATATTGAATTTTGAATATGCTGACCATTCTTTTGTGGTTGCACTTTGTTTCTTACTGCGTAACTACTTTTCATGTAATTGTGTATAGAGAACTGTTTAATCATAAACCTACCAAGATCATATTATACCTACGACGAATGTTCAGGTCTATATACGGGTCTAGCTAGTTATTACAAAGATTTCTAATTGTGTATACATAGGTACATTGGTAATAACAATGGTGTGTTTTTTTTTGCACATATGATATGAGTTTAAATTAGGAAGGGACCGGCTGGGCAGACAATTTTAATATCTCCTGTTCTTTTTGAGTTTGTGATTTCTTGGAGTTAATTACATGCATCGAGAGGTACATTGGCACAAGTTACGATCAGTATTTTTGTATGTATTTCGAGCGTAATACAACCGCGGGCCCCGCTGGATGGATGACGTGGTTTATTGTAATTTTTATTAAAATAGATGAGGTACATCGGATCTTGTAAATAAATTCGTGAGGTAAATTGAAAAACAAACCATCGTCACTAGTTTTTTCGGGTTATTCCCGTTTGTCTCACCAGGCTTTGTCGCACCAGTGGGACGAACGGGAATTCTATAAATTAATTAATTTTTATTCCCGTTTGCCCCACCATCAAGTTCAGTGGGACAAACGGTAATAGAAATTAAATATTTAATTAATTTCCCGTTTGTCCCACTCAATGAAATGAAAAACAATTTTGGGATGGTATAGTAAGAAATTACAAAACAAGATATTCTGATCCATGTTCAATTAATTTTTTTGGGTTGTTCCGAATTTGCTAAGGATGAGAATTATATAAAGACGATAGTGAAGATTCCAAATGGTCAATTCATATTCCCGGAACTTTAAGTGCTTGTATTTGGAATTTTACTCTATGGTGTTAAAGTCTGGAATTGTGAAACAGGATTCAACGAAAGTGCGCCTTTCTTAGACATTCTTTTAAGGCAGAGGAAAAGAGACGCAAATAGTTATTATGAATATTCCCAGTGCACCGATGCATGACAATAGCACCGATAACATTGTGTTCATTGCATGTGTCTTATTGGTTTATTCCTGATGCTCGCTCGCTATTTTTTTTTATCCTGTTAATTTAGTGCAATTCTAACATTTGAAAAGTGCTGATGTCGTGTGATAACAACTTTGCAACGTAAGTGAAATTAACTCATAAAATTTAAAAAAATGTCACATGACATGAATTTCAACATCATTTTAGAGGTCTTTGACCATGCTGAGTTTATTGCTACTGGTCTTGAGTCTATTACCGTTCTCGATTTGACCTCGTTTTGACCTTGACCTTGAGATCAGAGGTCAAGGTCAAGTTCGTTTTGGGGGGTTTTCAACTATGCTAAGTCGATTGGAGTTTACACTGAGTCTCTAGCTCTTACCGTTCTCGAGTTGAAAGTTGTTCACGGGCGGACAATACTGTTCTATAAGAGATTTACGTTCTGAAATCTAAAAAAATATTGTTAAAGATCTTAATTAAGTAAATATAAAATGAGAATGAGAAAATAAAAGTGATTGATCTAACAATTGTTCTACTATGTATATCACATATAAAATAATATCATATATAAAATCACAGATCTTATTTAAAGAGTAATAATTGATCTGTGATTTTAGCCATAATAATTATTTAGAAACTTTTACAATCTTATTAAAACGATCTATTCGAGATATTTTTTGTATATTCATTTCTTTATAGTTGTATATTTATAAGTATAAAAAAAAACATTTTTGTTGCCAAGTTTATGAAGTTTATGAACTTGGCAACAAAAATGTTTTTTATTATATTATAATTAAGGTAATTAAATAAAGAAGAGTCATTGATCTGTTATTTTAATGACTTTTTTCTACTTTTAATCTATTATATACGTGATTTATCTTTATTAAAATTGAAAGATGATTTATTTGATATTTATTTGTTTTACTTATCACTATTTTAGTTTCAAATGATGATACATTAATGTTTGTACCACAAAAACCAATATTTTAATTAGTGAGGCCAACGAGAATGAACCCCACTGAACTTGATGGTGGGGCCAACGGGAATAAAAATTAATTAATTTATAGAATTCCCGTTCGTCCCACTGGTGGGACAAAGCCTGGTGGGGCAAACGGGAATAATCCGTTTTTTCGGTTTAGCTCGAGTGGCCCCGGTAAATCGATACAAATGACTGCGTTTGTATTAGTACACTACGAAAGCTGTAAAAATTTGCCTTCGTCGTGCCAATACGATGGATGCTATTTTGCTACAATTGCAATACACGCGACTTACCCCCCAGATGGCACTCGCTTCACGTAAAATATCGGAGTTTAGCCGAATCGCAGTTAGACTGGAAAGCCGATTAGCCGACCCCAACCCAACTGAGATGGGAAAAGGCTCGGTGAATGATGACATTTTCGATTGGCAGTTTGGCATAGCGATGGGCGTTATATATCATCAATAGCTTGACAACGTGATCATCTATTTAGCTTGACAACGATCACGCGTTTTCTATCCACGCACAACTATTTATTTTTTATAACGCTCTATTATGATTATCACTACGTGTATGCAACCATCGCTTGTTTTGTACTATCTCATAAAGTCATAACGCTCTACAAATCACGTTATGAATGTTGTCCGTGAAGTTGGCAACGTAACGATATCACAACGGTAAGAGCGAGCAAGTAAGATATAAGATAGATCACTTGCACATTTCACACAGGTGCATAGGTAAGACATTGAATTTACTTGAAATTTATGTTATTAATGTGATAATGCATAATATGACGTTTCGCTTATGCACGAAAGTCGATAATTGAATAAATAAGTTTCATTTGTGTATTAAAAATATTATTTTCGTTTCGAAGTTTTGACCTTGACAAGCGCTGAGAAAAAGTGTCCCATTTCTCATCTATAGATTATTGTTATTGTTGTTTGACCGTTGTGATTTGCGTAGGTACTAATGATCCAGAGACGCCCGGCAACCAGAGACACCCGGCAACGGACGTTAGAGCGGCCGCGGCCTTGGTCGCGGAACTAAAAAAAAAAAAAAAAAGCAAAAAACAAAAAAAAAAAAAAAAAAAAGGTACTAATGATTTATTGCATAGTATGTACTTCTTCTTTGTGAATGAACCTATTAGAAAGTTAGTCAAGTTACTTAGTGTATTTACTACAATATACAAAACTTTGTGTATTTTTTTTTGTGAATAATTAATGTAAATGTTATTAGTGTAGTGCCCAGATTTTAAGTCAAATTTAAATATGTCCCGTGTAAATAATAGTGTTTTGTGGGAACATTTTGTTAAACAAGACTTCGTGAATAAAAAGGCTAAGTGCAATGCCTGTGGTCAATTAATTAGTTATAAAACAACAACAGGCAATTTAAAAACTCACTTGAAAAACCGCCATATCGAATTATATCGTCAGGTAGCAACACACCAAGTTGCTGTCAGAGATGAGCTGACATCATCTCAAAATTTACCACCTTTATCACAGCCAGTACTAGCACAGGAAGCTATCAACAGTAGGGCTCTTGAAGTTGTACCTTCATGTTCCAGAACAGTGGAACAACAAAACGTCGTCCCAGTTGCTCAACCTCAGTCTTCTCAACCTCTACCACGAGCCGCAGCTCAACAACGTCAACAGCGAATAGATACGTATGGCGCTGCACGAAAAATATCAGCAGACCAAAAAAAGAAAATTGACCGTGATTTGTTAAACTTGTTTATAGAAGGATATCAACCATTTTCGTTAGTAGAAGAAAAAGCGTTCAAAAAGTTCGAAAGTTGGATTCCAGGATATTCGCTACCAAGCCGTAAAACCGTTTCCAATAAAATGATTCCAGCTCTTTATGAAAATACCAAAGAAAAAGTTAAAGAACAAATTAATATCTTAAGATCCTATAATCATATAAAATTGTGCCTAACCACCGACATGTGGACCTCACGCGCTAATGAAAGCTATATAGCAGTAACCGGACATTTTATAACAGAGCAATATGAACTAAAATCATTGTTATTACAATGCTCATTATTTGAAGATACTCATAGTAGCGCAAACATTAAATTAAAATTAATTGAAATTGTTGATGAATGGGGTCTTCACAATAAAATCAATTTTGTAGTTTCTGATAATGCTGCTAACATGCAAAAAGCTATAGCGGAAATTGGTTGGAAACATTATGGCTGTTATGGACACAGTTTAAACCTTATTGTACAAGATGCTCTTAAAAAGATTGCCGTTAATTTGGAGAAGGTTAAAAAAATTGTACGACATTTTAAAACCAGTACGACTGCCATGGAAAAGCTATTGAAGTCGCAAACCATGGAATGTCCAAATGGTATACCAAAGAGGCTTATACAAGATGTGCCTACGAGGTGGAATTCTACATACCACATGGTCGACAGATTTGTCGACCTTGAACAATTTATACGAGCTGCTGTGGCTGTTTTGAATAAAAATCTACCTGTTATTACCAATGAGGAATGGGAGCTATTTAAAGACCTGAGAAGAATATTGAAGCCTTTTGACGACGCTACGAAGTCCATGAGTGGCGAAAAATATGTGACCGGCAGCTGTGTAATAGTGATGACACGATACCTTCTTACAGCGTGCGATAAATTGCTAGAAGAATCATTTTGTACAGCTGCTCTCTCCGTCGTCACTGATTTGAACGTGGGATTGGAAACCCGATTTGCCGCCGTAGAAAAAAGTCGTACGCTTGCTGTGTGCACATTTTTAGATCCGCGTTATAAATTAACGGTTTTCAGCGAAAAAAATGATGCTCTAACGACGAGAAGTAAAGTTCAAGACATGGTGATGGACTTAATAAGTACACATCATGAACCAGTAGCGTCTTCCTCTTCAAACATGCAGGTTTTTAACGACCCCTTCTCTCCATGGAGTATTATTAATGAAATGGTTGGTACGCAGTGTTCAATGGGAACTCCTTTATCAAGGGCAATAAAAGAAAGAAAGAAAGAAAGAAAGAAAGAAAGAAAGAAAGAAAGAAAGAAAGATTTATTATTCCACCCAGGTTACAAAAAATACAAAAACTAAAAAAAAATAATACAAAAAAAAAAATATGAACCATAAATAAATACATATAAATACACTAGTGTGGAATAAACGGCTGTCCCTCAGCGTAATGCTGTCTGCGTGGTGGTGCAAAACAGACAGCGCTGGTTTTCAGGGACGGCCGGATAGTAGTTACATTGAAATGAAAAACGTCACGCGAACACAAGCAAACAAAGAGAAAGAAAACAAAAGATAGAAAGAAAAAAAAAATATTACAAAAAACATAGGTATTAACAATCACAACTTCAGAACTTGTAAATATTATGGCACGTCCATGCCAACACAAGAGCGTTTTACCACCTTCCCTTCGCTTCCATTCAGTGAATGATCGAAATGAATGACGGAAAACAATGACACTTGCTTACTTACAAAATATATAGGACATGACGCGCGCTCGATCGAAACGGATATTTTGACATCCATCTGTCCGGGCTTTTTTAAAAATTCAGCCTATATTGCGGCCTGTAAACAAGTCGACCATTCGTAACAAAAATGCGCATTTGTGTAGTGTACCGCATGTCGTGTCGTATTCCTTGTTGTGTTGCATCGTGTCATGTGCATATTATAAGAAATTGTCTACACTTGCGAGCGGCGCCGACGCGCACAAACTGATTCTGTTAGTACCTATACTACACCGCTACCCATGCATCGGAGACGCGACTCCGCCATCCCAATGGTGAGTACAATCAATACAACCTCCCCCCGCGGTCGCACAGATCCATGGTGATTCTAATATAACCATCATGATAATTGCAGTTCAGCCAAGGAGAGATACACAGTGCGGTGTGCAGTACAAATACCAAGTTTTGTACAGTGCCCCAATGAAAACTACATCCTGCTATATAGCTATATAATACAAAGTAACAAAGAAGAGAAGAGAAAACTAAAGAGTGGCTCACAGAAAAGGGTCAGGGCTACCCCAAAGGTTGCACAGAAAAACAATATCAGGGACTGGACACCCGGTCACGTGCCGTCCATGACAGTACCCACCCTCCACGTCGCCCTAAAACTTAGGGTAAGATATTTAAATATATAAATATAATTCATAAGTAATAAAATATATACTCTTAGTTTGGAGACTCAATATTATGTAAACAAAGATATCAGTAAGTGTTTTAGATTTATACCCAGCCGAATCATTCCAAAACAATACAATGAGAATAGAATAGAGTAGTCCGTACCAGATAAACAAATATCCATAGATATATAAAGCGTTCTACTCAATTGGCACGGACATGCGTTTTTATGTATCATAATTATACATTATAAGATTAAAATAATAATAATAAATATAAAGAGTAAAAATGTTTCGGGATGTGGTGTGTCTAAGGTGGATTCAGATGCTCCACCATGTATAAAATCTTAAGACAGCGTATAAAAGTTAATTTTGTTTTCAGAGCGCGAATTGGTGGGGACAACACATTCCAGCAGTGTGTCCCGGCAAGCCTGAAACTTCCCCTAAAGGCCGCAGTTCTATACCTAGGCAATGATAGAGGGGGCAGCCCTGACCTCCTGCTATACCACTGCTTATCATGTCTCCAGCTAAGTTTGTTAAAGAGGTACGCCGGTTTTTGTGTATTTACCACGCCAAACAACAGACTGGCTAAATGGATCCTTCTCCTTGCGGCCATCCTAAGTAACCTGAGATCATTTAGATAGGGAGTTACATGGCCACGTCTGGGAATATCTATGCAGTAGCGGCAGCAAGCATTTTGGACCCGCTGTATCAGCTTCTCCGTCCTCCTAAGTAGACAAGGGCCATAAACAGTGTCACAGTAATTAAATTTTGACAAAACAAGACTCTCAACCAAAACCTTTCGCACGGGCTCACTTAAAAACTGTCGGATGTTATATAGAACTTTTAGTCTATAAAAGCAGTTACTTACGACTTTGTTAATATGAGATTCGAACCGCAACTCCGAATCCATGATGAGTCCCAGATTAGCCACAGCATCAACCCTCTCTATCCTCTCCCCCATAACAGTAATGATCGGGTCCATCTCTATAATAGTCTTTACTTGGTTTTTGGAGCCGAGGACCATAAATTTTGACTTAGATGGGTTAAGCATAAGTGAATTTTGCCCTGCCCACGTCACTACACTTGCCAAATCCTCATTTATAGCTGCTATTGCAGCTGCTGCCTCAGTGGGCTTGAAAGTCTTGTAGAGCTGGGTGTCATCAGCATACATGTGGTATCCACAGCTCCTGATTGAGTTTACAATGTCTGCACTGTACAGTATGTACAAAAGAGGTCCCAATATGGATCCCTGGGGCACCCCCTTGGGCACCTGGCAGGGAGGGGAGGAAATCCGAGTACCGTCTTCCCTCTGTATCTCCACACATTGCGTTCTACCTACCAGGTAGCTGTAGAACCACTGTACCGTTTCTCTGCTGAATCCAAAATAGGAGAGCTTTGACAGCAACAGTGTGCAGTCAATGGTGTCAAAAGCGCGGGAAAAGTCCAGGAGCACCAGGATAGTGCCTTCCCCAACGTCCCTGGCCTCAAGAATATTTCCCACTACATCAGTCAAGGCCGTGGCCGTGCTCCGGCCCTTACGGAAGCCTGATTGTAACTCAGGCAAAAGGTTATTTGCCTCCAGGTAGTCCGATAGTTGCGTGTGTACCACTCTCTCTAACACCTTTGATAAACATGGTAATATGCTTATCGGCCTTAAATCCTTATAGTGTTGTGGGTTACTCACCTTTGCTATTGGTCGAACAATTGCGCATCGCCACTGATCGGGGTACTTTTGAGACGCAATGGAGGTATTGACAATGTCCGTCACAGCCTGCAGCGCCGATGGCAGTACCATGGAGAGCATCTCCTTGCCGAAAAAAGAAGTAGACACTTATGTAAGTGACGACATGTTGCCAGCCTTCAACAGTGAAGGTCAGTTCAATTGCCCCCTAAACTGGTGGAAGAACCATCGGCACACATACCTAAATTTGTCAAAGCTGTATTACAGCTACGGAAATATTTTGGCTACATCAGTCTCTTGTGGACGCATTTTCAGTAAGACGGGCCTTACTATAAATGAACGCCGTACAAGACTGTCTTCGAAAAAAGTCGCGCAGTTGACATTTTTGAATGTCAATTTAAATTTGTAAATAATAACCTTGTGTATATAGCATATGTATATATTTGATTATGTATATACAATCAACTTTTAAGTACGCCTGTATGTCATTCTAATAGATTTATACAGCCAGTCCTAAGCCTGGAAAAGTACGAAGGAAAGTTCATTGTGTGTATGATATCACTAAACAACAGCGGAATCACGTTTCATGCCACCCTGCACGACGTTGTCGAAATAGATAGTTGTCAAAAATAGATAGTTTTCATAACGTTATTTGAAAATTCATAACGGTTTAGTTACGTGATTTGAAAAAGCCATAACGACCCATCTCTAGTGGCACATCTTAGGGAAGACTCCGCTGTATTCTAATTATTGTATATATTAATAATTAACCCTGACTGCAAAATATGCCGGGTGTCAAAAATATTAAGATTTTCTAAAATTGGGGTGAAGTGAATAATAGCCACAGATGTCGAGCGAGGTATTTTATCATTGGCGGTAACGAAACCATAGTGCGATTTAAAAAAATGGAACAGCGCCATCTATCGAACTGAGTATCAACTTGAATTGCTGAATATTTATTTTATTTTATTTTTGCGGTCGCCTGCGACTTCGTCCGCGTGGTAATTTGGAACTTACATTATACGGACTTGGACCTTAGTGTGGTTCCCGTCGCCCGTAATCATTTTCCCGTTCCCGTCGCTCCTATTCATCGTAGCGTGATGTTATATAGCCTTCCTCGATAAATGCACCACTCAACAAAAAAAAAAGAATTTTTCAAATCGAATCAGTACTTCCTGAGATTAGCGCGTTCAAATAAACAAATAAACTCTTCTGCTTTATAATATTGGTATAGATAAATATCTATTCAAATTAACACATTATATTACATTTATCCATTTTAAATTAAACGTTGTATTATAGATATTCAAGCTAAATTGACACATTAATAATGTTATTTAACTATTAAATTATTTTTGAGCAGAGCGTAGCGTAGCGTATCTTAGACGACAAGTGTAAATCGTTTGTGTGCCACCTCCTCCGAAACGGCTCGACCGATTTTGACTAAATTTGGTATGCTGGTCGACATCATACCCGGGAGTGCATATATCTGAAATCATGAAAATAGAGCATAAAAAATTAAGGAAATTTACAATTAGTAGCATTGCATACCTAGTTAGTATATTACGTTATAATTCACTGCTTCGGTGTCGTGGCCGGTAGTGCATCGGCTTTCGACTGTTTCGGTTCGATTTCCGGGTCGAAGTAAATATTTGTATGATCCACAAATATTGGATAGAAACAGGCGTTACTTGGCGAAAATCCATGACAAAACAATGGTAAGTAAAATGTTTTAAGAAAAAACTTTTTAAAATTATATAATAGCATTAATTTTTCGCAGAATCAAAAAGACAACAAAACGTCGACAATTGTTTCGCCTCTAAACGAGGCATTATCAAGACTGTCTCAGAGAGAACAGCAAAATTCGTGGTTGGAACGTGTTTGCTTATAAGTAAACGCGTGCAAATTTCATTATCGCGATGTAGGATTCTTTACAATAACTAATGTGGGTAGAAACCTCAGATCATGCTAACTAAGTTCCAAAAATAGGTATTCACCAATACTTGACCTTATCTGTTTGATTTAATTACTGTCTCTTGATAAGTTGCGTAGAAAACCCAAATGACACACACAAACCAACAACAATTAATGTGTCTGTCTGTTCGTAAACAGATTAAGTAAGGGAGATGTGTGAAAATCTATTTGTTCGTTGAGTAAGGTGTCCGCATCTCTTCTAACTATTTCTAGCCTTTCCCAAACACTTAACTTGAACCCTTTCTCACATAAACGTAAAACTTTAAAAGTGTTACTATTGTTCAAGGAATGACCAGTGTCAAGAAGATGCTTCGCGAAGAGGGATTTCTCAGGACAACCATTGCGGGACGCCGCTCTATGTTCCTTATATCTAATATCGAAGGACCTGCCAGTCTGTCCCACATACTTCAAACCACATTCATCACAACTCAACAAATAAACACCTGATCTGCGTGAGACCGACACCGAATCCTTGCCATTACATAGCTCCCTCAAGGTATTCTGAGTTCTAAAAGCAACAAATATACTACTTTCCCTCATGATCTTAGCTATACTCAACGAGACGGGACTCACGAACGGCAAACAGGCCGTGTACTTCCTAGGTGGATCTTGAATCGGATATAATAAATGAAAACTAGCCTTTCTGCGTTTTTTATTTAATAATGAGTGGACCATTCCTACGTCATAGCCATTACTTTGTGCTATGTAGCAAATGATGGACAATTCTCAATGGGGTACCGAGAACCTGGTCGAGTTCAATGCCCGCAAAACACAGGCGTGTGCATTTACTGCGAAGAAATCCCCTTTCCTTCCCCTACCCTCTCTTCAGAATGCATTATTACCAATGAAGGACAACCTTGATATCCTTGGCATAGACGTTCGTCGAGAGCTCAATAATAAAAACTACATCGAAAGATGTATAGGGCTAGCTTCGCGGAAACTAGGAATACTGAATAAGGTAAAGAGATTCTTTACACCGGACCAGAGGTGTCTGCTGTACAAGACGCAGATTAGACCCTGCGTCGAATACTGCTCTCACCTCTGGGACGGCTCCGCGAAGTATCTGCTGGACGCTCTCGACGCTATGCAGCGACGGGCTATCCGTATTATAGATTGTCCGGAGGTAACGGGAAGCCTTGAGCCGCTAGTTCAGCGCCGAACAATAGCTTCCTTGGCCGCATTCTACCGTATTTACCACGGCGAGTGTTCTGAAGAGCTCTTCAATCTGATCCCACCCTCTTCCTTCCGATCCCGAACGACTCGTGCCGGGCAGAGATGCCACCCCCATACAGTGGATAGCATGTTCGCGAGAACCGAACGTTTTAAACGTTCGTTTCTCTGCCGAACGATAGTGGCCTGGAACGCCCTGCCTGTGCACGTGTTTCCTCCCACATATAATCCTGGGTTCTTTAAGCGGAGCGTGAAGAGGCACATCAGTAGGTCGTCAAGTTGAGGGCCACTCTCAATAGTAATGTGTGCTGTGAGAGTGGCCCACAATCGCTAGACGTCGTCACGACTTACCACCAGGCGGGCGGCGTCAATTTGGCGAACCAAATTTAAAAAAAAAAAAAAAAAAAAAAAAATTCTTCACCAAATGCCTGTGGGCTCAACGGTACCGCCAGTAACCTACTCAGTAAGCTGTGGAAAGCTGCCATTTTATGTTGCCATGGGTGATTGGATGAGTAAGGAATAACTGTGTCTGTAACTGTTGGTTTCCTATAGATACGGAACTCATGAATTTCTAGTAATTGAAAGGTCCAAGAAATTGAGAGTGGAATCTGACTCCAACTCCAGTGAAAAATCAATTCTAGGGTGTACTGAGTTCAACTTGGAGACAAGGACGCTGAGCTGATGAGATGATTCCACTCTCAATTTCTTGTATTTATATCAGTTGTCTAGATCCCATAGCACAAGCTTATAGCTTAGTTTGGGCTGGATGACGTTGTGTGAGAATGTCCAAAAATATTTATTTATTTAGATAATAAACTAGCTGTGCCCGCAACTTCGTCTGCGTGGAATAGTGACTTTTGGTAGAATTTTAAATAATATAGTCGATAGAAAAGTAAATTAGTATGTACAAATAGAAGTACAAATATTTTCCTGGTGTATAATACAGAGTTTTTTACTTTACTTTTACTTTAGAAGAGACATAAAATTTATACAGTTTCATGGAGTAGGTACCTAAGTATGGAGAAACCTATTTTCCATTATTTAATTAAGAAAAAATGGAACACGCTAAAATAGCGAAACAATACTCAATATTTACAAAATAAACCAAACGATACCTACTAAATACCTAAGAACTTAAAAAAAAGAAAAAACGAACTCGCTATAAGAATACAAAACTTATTTATGTAGGTACAACGATACCTAAATTTACATATAAACTAAAAAAGGAACACGCTATAAGAATAGCAGAACAAAACTTAATTATTTACAACGATACGTAAATTTACTTATTTAGGTACTATGTATATAAACTACTTAAATATAAAGAACACGCCAAAAGAATAGGCTTGTGTCCCAAATTTCAAAAATTGATTAAATTTGTAGTTTTGAATCTATATAGTCACAAAAATGTATTATTTTGATTTAAAACAATCATTTACATAGTTTATTTTGCAATCTAAAAAATGTATTTAAATTGGTAACGAAAACGCTCCAATCTGTCATGGCGCCTTGGGTGATGTCACACGTTGCGAAACAAATCAAAATGTGTTTGACTAAGCTATCCTGACCAAAAAACGAACGAAGTTCGCTGCAGCGTGTAATCGTAATATAAATATTCAAGCGCAAGATCGCTTATTAGTTATAGTTTTTTCACGACCAAAAGGTCAAAAGCACCGTGAATATCATGGCGCTTACGCGTTTCCTTCAACGTATTCCAAGAACATGTCACTTGTAAGGATTATACACTATAGACTGAACACGCATAGCTTTTTACCTACGACGGAACGGTAATGGGTTTGGGGTGAGAGGATGTTTGTGCAAATACATGTTGGCATTTTTCTCCAAAACTACTGGTCGGATTTTGATGCAGTTTTTAGTTATGGGTTCAGGTTTGATTGATGCATGTTCTTAGATAAATGTTACGATGACAACTCACCAGGGAGCGCTGCAGCGAACATTATTTGTGAAAAGCAATGTTGCCGATTTTGATGCAGTTGTCAGTTATTATGGGTTTGAGTTAGATTGGTACAGGTTTCTAGATAGATGTTACGGTGACATCAGGGGGCGCTACAGCTAACATTGTTTGAGATGAAAATCAATTTTGATGCGGCTTTTTTTAGGAATGGATTTGTAGTTGATTAGTGAGGGTTCTTAAATAGGTGTAACGACAGCAACTTACTACAAGGCGCTACATATTTATGCTCTTTAAGAATTTTAAAATAAAAATCAAAATTAAAAATTTTGAAAAAACCCACGACGATTAAAAAGCAAAGTTAAAACTAAATTGTGTTGGTTAGCCCTTTAACTTTGATATGTGCCTAGCAATATTTTGATTCAAGGGTTGTCTCGAAATGCACATCGAAATAATGCGCCAAAACTGCGTTTTGTCCAATCTACTTTTGTTAGATTTATAACAATTTAACTTTAAAATTAACAAAAATTCGTAAATTAATAAAAACGTACGAACAATTAAATTACAAAAAATCACAGACACAACTTGAACAAGAAGTCAGCTCTTCATATATACTTACTCTATGGTGTGAGAGCGCAACCTGTGACGTCATATTTTCTGATTGGTGTTTGATGTCACCTGACTGAATGCCTAATTTTTCCAAACTTATTTTTTAAAAATAATAGTAATCTTTATTCTGTCTACTAATTTATATTACTTTTTGTTGTCTATTCATTGGAAATAGTCATAAGAAACATACACCAATCCGATTTATTCTTAGTGGACACAAGCCTATTATCGGAATAAAAATACTACAATATCATGTAGTACTTAGAATAGTACCTAAATTTTTAGAGAAATTGCAAAACAAAATACACTCGTAATAATGAGAGTTCGCACACAACAGTTTTGTAAGAAGCCGACCACGCGTCTGAGCCGCGCGGTATGGCACCTCGTAGACCTAACAGGCGATGGCCGGCAGTCAACTCACGCCCGCGTTCAAAATGGTGTACTTTTTGACTAAAAATCTATAATATCTCTTAAAATATTCGTTGAAATCAAATGATGTAAAGGACTAATTTGTTCTAAATTAAATTCTTATGACGTATAGCGTATTTGTTTAGATAAGGATTAAAATATCGTAAGCATAAAAATAGCTTCGCAAATTCGCAAATCATGAATTGTTTTGAATCAATTTTAAATATAATAAATTACGTTATAGTGCGTTAACTTTTAGACTAGACGCGTAGACTTTTTTATAGAACTTTTTAAGGCAAATAAATTCGTAGTACACAATTTTAACGTAACTTTAACCATTTAAGCAGCGTACCCCACGGAAGCTCCCAAAAGAAATAATTTTCCCCCGTTTTTGTAACATATATCATTGCTGCTCCGCTCTTACTCGTCGTAGCGTAATGTTATATAGCCTATAGCCATCCTGGATAAATGTATTACATAACTAAAAAAGACTTTTTCTAATCGGACATCGGATAGCTTTATAATATTAGTATAGATAGATTTATTTATGTAGTTATATAATGAATTTATTTATTTATAATTAACGTCCTATTACCTCCCCCTCTCCGAGATTCCTCATAATTAGGTTTAGTCTTCAAGATTCTTGGTTCAAAATAGGACTTAAGTAAGTACAGATTTTTTTCTTTTTTAATTTACGCGGCACTTTAGCACATACACAGAGAAATGAGAATTTCTTGTGGAGCCCGGCGACGCAGTTTAGTTCTTCCTATAGTTTTGTATTTCAAAGCAATGAGTTTGCTTAAATTATTCTTAAAATATTAAGAAAGAAATTATAAATAGATCACAAAAACTGATATCATCGGCGGGACTCGAACCTACGGCCTTTCCCTAACAGGGGGACTGCTCTGACCAACTACCACTGACCACTACCGACGACATCGAATTTTTGCTTCATATCAGATTCATAATCGTGCTATTTAGGTTAGCGTTGGATCCACCTACCGCAGTTCTACCGTAGTATTTTTTAGTTTTGATTGAATTATAATATATTCTATGTATAGTTAGTATTTATACCTAAGAAAAAGAAGCCGGTATCAGAACCATTTTGAAACGTTTCATTGCACTACATTTAAGAGTGCTTACTGCGAATAATCAGTCTTGTTACCATAATAATACATACTTATTACATGCGACACATAAAAGACGGCAAAAAGAGTCGTTTCCCAAGCTACATCAATTTAAGTTACATTGTGTTAATAAAAAAAAAGAAAGCATTCCACGCAAGGAACTGTATCAAAACTTACATAAATCAAACTGACCCCGAAAATTCGTTGGCTTTCGGCAAATTTCGGCCATTATCGGAACGGTTCGGCAAAAAAGTAATTTGGGCCACGATTTCGGCGTAGTTTTTTTCTCTTCGAAGTCCCGTAAGTGGACCTGTTGATTGTAATTGTTGCATTCATTGTTCTCGCGAAAGATAAAAGGCACCAACATGCTTTTGTGTTTAATTAAAATTTTGTTTCGCTCACGGGGAATTTCGACGGTGCATAATGATATACTTTACGAGTTTTTTTGAAAGTTCAACGGTACTTATACAGAAATGGACATTTTAGACTTGTTCTCAACATAATAATATATCTTAACAGAGCAGTGATAAAAACACTTGTCTTGTTTTCAATAAGTACTTTAAGGTTTTCCAAAAATATGTTTCTAGCGCCGCTTCTTCTCCACCAATAAGAAGCGTTTGAAAGACATAACAATATTAGATTCAGAAAATAATAAAGAAGATTGAACATATATTGCTTAAAATAACAGTATTTTTGAGATATAAACAACTTTGAACATTGATGGATACAATTAGCACACAAACACACACATATATCGCCTTTATCCCCAAAAGGGTAGGCAGTGGTGCATTACACACCCACAATTTGCCAGTATTTTTAGTCCCACGTTATAGGGGGCACGTCTATTGCCGTCACCGGGCACACATATAATGGGTTATGTCCAAAATGGCGAAATGAATTTAATAAAATGGAGCAGCTATATTGTAATTGAAAAAAAAATTTAAACCCGTTGGCATGCGATGACATGTTGATGAACGGCAACAAAATCTTACGTGTCACCCACTATGACACAGCTAATTAAAGTCCTGGGCGTCTCGAACTATAAGAACACTGGTAAAAATACACACAATGATCACTGAAAGATAAACGAGAGATTATTAGGTGCACATAACGAGATACACCTGCTAAGAAACGAACGAAGTTCTGGAAAATTATCTCAAGTGCACGGCAACGGCAATACATTTGGTTCCATGTAGCCATAAGTCCACATCTTCAGGAAAAAAAAGTGATTTGTGGAAGTCTCTCTCTCTCTCTCTCTCTCTCTGTGTGTGTGTGTTGAAATAAAAAAAAGGGTATTGCAAGTCAATGAAACTATTGAGATTGTATTTGGTAATGATTCTATAATATCTGACTGATTGACGAACTTATATTACTATCTAGGTTTATTATTATAATTACTAACAAAGGAAATTATACATGAGCAAGATGGGGTGAACATCTCAGGTACGTGCTTATATCTATTTACTTTAGTGCACGTACCGATCAGCGCCGGGACCTCGTAGTGGGTCTGGACCATGCTTCAAGCCATGGTCTCCAGCCGGAGTAGGTGGAACGCGGCCGTGTCCTTCTGTGAGCAAGTCATGCTCGCGAAGGAGGCGGCCGGGAGGGAGAGGGAGCGTACCCTCCCCGCCGAGTTCCGTAGTCGGTGGCCAGGGCGCCCCAGACTCCGCGACTACGCCCAAGACTATCGACCTCCATGATCGGGGCCTGAGGACGGCGGGATTGCCATCCGCCGTCCTTACAGAAGCAGGCTAGAAGGGTTGCGTGCTGCGGGGCCTTTGCCCCATAGCACGCAACCAGATTCACTCACTGACGCGGGATAAAACCCTTCCCCAACGACGCGGGATTCTCGTCCCGACCCAACCTCCGAAGAGACCACTGAGGTGGTCAAAGTCCGCCGGGCGCCACTGGACATACCCTCTGCTAGTAACCAGATACGCCCGGCCACGGACGTTAGAGCGGCCGCGGACTTGGGCCGCGGATTTAAAAAAAAAAAAAAAGTGCACGTACCGAAATAATATAATACTATAATTTGCTAAGATGGCAATGACAGAATATTTACAAGTTACATTCGCCATAAAGGGTATTGTCAAAACATTATTTAGACTTTGAGCCAATAAAGAAATCTGGCGATTTTAATTCAGACACACTTGTGCAGAATAGAGAGACGCAAGCAAAATGTCCAGTAAGCAGGTATAGTTCACGAGGAGTAAGCTGAGCTTTGCATTTGTGTGAGTGCACATAGGTACGTGAATGTATAATGTGACTTGTTTTACACACACATGTGTTGTATACACAGCTACACACAGCTTTTTTACTCTACTTTTCGTGATCACTCACACAAATGCAAAGCTCAGCTTACGCCTCGCGAACTATACCTATAGTATCTACATCTCGAAATGTTAAGGCGTCGTTTGCTATGTTAATAAACTTCTTAGCCTTAAAAAAAGGGAATAGTTATCAGGAAAAATAATGATATTTATATTTTCGATAAATAATCAATTTAACTCAGCTCATAAATTCAATACTTTCAGGACAATGAACATGAACACAACTAACTGTGTTAGAATTGAATGGACTATAACTTTTCGAAGAATGATTTAGCGAATAGTTATTGCGAAACTTCGTTTAGCGAGAACTAGTTCACATTACAAGGCTGTTATAGAGGTACGAGTATGTGGTAGAAAGTTACTTAAATGCCTGACAAATCATATAAGAGGACGTGTAGTGACGTAATAGCGGCCAGCAACAGGTGCCAGAGGCGACTGGCCCAACTAGGCTGAATGTTCCGAAGCTTCGACTAAAACGTTGAGATATTCTATGAATAAATTAACCATACCCTGTGTGCAAATTACCTATTAATAATAAATCTCTGTACAGTTAGCAAGGTGATGTAATAATTATATTGTTTAATGTTAGAAACAGCTTAAGATAAGGAAAGTAATAGCACCAAGTCGGCTGTTAAAATTAAACTTCTAATCACTTTAGCGGCTGCGGTGGTAATAGGATACTTCTGGAATTCTTGTGAGCTCACGATCAGGATAGTGAATCTAATTGGATATAATAATTGATACCTTTATAACAAGTAAAATGCGAATGCGTCATGTTAAAAAGCTGTGGCAGTTAGTGAGGCGTTTAGTTCGAGATTATGGTATTCTTATTTTTAAACTTGAAATTTATGATGTTTCCTGGCATCATCATAATAAATATATTAGAGTTGTGACAGTGTTCAATAATTCAATCAACATCATCAATCAGTCGTCCACCACAACGTCATATCACCACCCACACTAATATTTTATCACTCAAGAAACAATTAAGTAATAGGATAATTAGACAACGATACAAATCATTTTTCTATTTACTAAAATAAATTGTTTTTCAATACAGCAGCGGTAGAGACGGTAGCTGTAGCAGTCGCCGCAAGCGGTGCGTACGCGCAGCGCAATTACCGACCGCAGTCGAGTGCGACCGACCGCGCCCGATCTAGCCCGAGGCTCTCGGACGTGATAGACGTTAATTGTTCAAGAGATATTAAAGCTACAATAATAATCTTAAAGTTATTGTAGATTTTAATACATATATTTTAATTTCTTGCTGTCGATTTTATTTATAATCAAACCGACAATAGTTTTCGAAAGATGATGAAAGATCTCTTATGTTTAGTGAGGTTGTTAACTGACCGAGCGAGCGAAGCGTCTATATTTCGAGATTGGACAATTTTGCTTTCGTCCGTCTGTCTGTGTATATGTTCCGGGCTAGCAGCCACAGTTTTTATTCGATGTTCACGAAACTTGGCAGAAGTGTTCCTTGATTTAATAATTTTTTTTCATCGTGAGCTTTTTTGGTTTGGGTCTACTTTTCGACCATAGGGCGACCACACGTTACAAATTAGTATGATTAGGCATCGTAATGAATAGAATGTTTGGAAATAGTGCCACTAATGAAGAAGAATGTTTTGTATCTCTTAGTTTCTCGATTAATTACAGAGAGTACAGAAAGTTATGTAATGTAGTTATTACAGGAAATAATTGTGCAGGAGGTTTATTATGTCATTGGCAGGAGGGGAATTTTCGGGTTTACTGTGGGAATACCTCTCATCCAAATGAGTATGTAAGGGTATTCGACATTGAATTCCCAGATTTGTACTTTTATTATTATTTAGTTGAGATACAATTAGATTATACATTTGTAAAATCTAATTATAATGCCTGCCTCGGTGGCGCAGTGGTATGAGTATGCGACTGCCGTCCTTGAGGCCCAGGTTCGATTCCGGGTCGAATCAAATTATTTGAGCGAATCACAAATGTTTGTTTCGGAGTTTGGATATTTTCAATGTATAATATATGTATGTATTTAGAAATATATAAGTATGTTAATCATTCGCCTAGATCCCATAGCACAAGCTTATATTAGCTTAATTTGGGCTAGATGAGTGCTGTGGAATGTCCAAAAATATTAATTTATTAATTTATTAATACCTGAGGTACAAAGTATCGTATAAAACCATCCAAATACTGAAATAACTATTGACAGATTTGAAATAAAATGTAAATTGAATTTATTACTAAAGACAAACAATTCAATAGAATATAACGGACCTATGTATACATATAGGTGTAAATAGTTCGTATAAAGCTAGACATTATCTCAGAAAGCGCCGTAAAGTTACAATTGAAATTAAATGAGAATAGTGCGCGATGCCGACAGAGGTCGCTGTAAAGAACTAATTTTATTTGTGTGTGCGACAGTTATACCTATCTCATAGAGAACGATTAAGGCCCGGGCACTTGAAAGGACCGCTTCGAAGCACTATTTTTAGTTTTATGAGGTAACTTAGGCCAGGAGTCGTGTGCGATTTTTCTATATTATTTTGCACTTTTTTAGATTGCAACTGTTTGTTTCTCAGTCCCGGGTTTTGAGGTCTATATATAGCAGGATTGCTAGAGTCCTTATCAAGACCCAAAACTGACAGACGAACGGTTAATTGATGAATAAGTAATACTCAAAGTTGGGCAATAAGTTTACCCTATTATTTTGTGAGACCAAAAAGGAACTTCTGAAATGTGAACACTGTTTTACAATTCGAGGAGATATATGCGTGATTTTGTGCGTGGGAGATTGTTAATGTTTTTGTTTCTGATACCTACTACTATTCA
Organism: Nudaria mundana; assembly: GCA_963556515.1. NCBI lineage: Eukaryota > Metazoa > Arthropoda > Insecta > Lepidoptera > Erebidae > Nudaria > Nudaria mundana. The sequence goes on along the minus strand of OY748302.1, from coordinate 6,938,982 downwards.
GTTTTCAAATTTTATTGATATGTCTAGTTTGAGGTGTAGTATCAAGCGATGTGCCCGTATTGTATACAAAACGAGTAAAGTATTTTCAAGTCAAAGTGATTTAATAATTTTGAAAATTATTTTAAAACACGGCAACACATTGTTTATTTTTAATAATGGAACTTTTTTTTTAATCCGCGGCCTTATGCCACGTCCGCATCTACGTCCATTGCCGAGCGCTTCTGGCAAGCACTAACAGAAGTTTCCAGTGGTGCCCGGCTAATAATAGAACATAAGATGTTTAATTTAGTATTTTAAGTATTTATTAGCATGTATGTAGATATGCAAAGTATGATTATGATTCTGTATTTATTATGTTTACGTACCTACGTACTTTAAATATTATAGACACGTCATCAACTTTATTTTCTTCCTGCTACTACCTCAGTATTTAAAATTTGCTTGGCATTGCTCTTAGTCTAAGTAAATCCAAATATTTAAAAGTTATTATTTTTATCTGCAATGCCCCTTTGGAATATAGGCGTGATGTATCTGTATCTGTATTTCTATTTTGATGTACAATAAATCTTATAATAAGCTGTAGTCACAAAGCGTGTGTATTCACATAATTCAATTTCATGATTGGATTTTGCACAAGCTCTTGGGCTATAAAGGGTGTATTGTTAAAAGTTTAAGTACTTACTAATTATCTATAAAGTTTTCTTATTCCAAGCATAAAGAGGTGACATTCAATTTTTATTTTTTTATATTTTATTGTAAGCACAAGTTTTAGTATACCTACGTGAGATTCTTACGATATTTTAATAATAGTATTTTACAATAAAACTGAGTTGTACAGTCTACGTGCACCTGTTAACGCAGGGCAGGGTTTGATTCCCAAGTCATGTTAAATTCCGCAAAATTTGATTTGAAATTTGGGCTTTTTAAACTTTTCCTTAGGTGGTAAAGAAATTTAGATTTTTCCTGCATGACTTTTTATTTTTTTTTGCAAATCTCAGTGTAGTTACATCATGACAAATACTTAACCTCGATAAAACAATTCCACGATTTAAACTGCTTTTTTTTATTTTAGCGAAGAGACTACACAATTATCTAAGCTCAATCAATTAAATCTAGGATCTAGGATGAAACATGTTAAGTTAATGAATAAAATAATAGCAAAGCATGCATTCCCAGTGATGACACGGAACTTGAGATAGAACAGCTACAGTTAGTCGGTCGGTATAAAGTACCCACAATGGCATCTAGGTTCGTATAAAAATATCAGGTCCCTTCAACAAGCCTTATATGCAGTACAATAGTGGACGTGGTTTGCGGGACAAACCACTAAGGACGTAACATGCTTTGTTTGCTTATAAAAAAAATATGACTTACGAGTATGATAAAAAAAATTCATAAAATAACGTTTAATTTTTTTTCTGAGAATAACATGAATAGCGTCGTGCCAAATCATTCGGAAATATTTGTTAGATAACGCTAAAATTTAGCAAAGGACCTAAGTTGGTAGATGCTTGCTCCCAGCCTAATGCAATGTACCCAAAAAAAAATCAATAGTACCTACAGCAGTTATTAGCTATACAAAGTATTTTTAAATAATATATTTTATTTGTGTTAGTTGATGACAGTGTTTCCACCAGCGCCAGCGTAAGTTTCCTGATTTCCATTTACCTGGGTAAAATTAGCAATATATTTATGGAAGAATACTAATTATGGTAGAGTTTCATTAAAATCCATTCAGTTCTTTTTGCGTAAGAGATTAACTTACCTCCATTCCTCTAGAATTCGAAACGAGACAACTTTTTCACGGGAGAATATATAAATAAGAGATTATAGTAGGTACAGTTCGCAAGGCGTACGCCGAGCTTTGCATTTGTGTGAGTGTAGTGTACGTAAACGTATAATGCGACCTGTTTTACACACACATGTGTTGTAGACACAGCTACACACAGTTTGTTTACTCTACTTTTCGTGATCAAGTTACCTAAGCTGAACTTTGCATTTGTGTAAGTACACAAATGCAAAGTTCAGCTTAGGTCTTGCGAACCGTATTATAGTTTAATCATCATTTTCATCTCAGCCCAATTGACGCCTAATGCTGGGCAAAGGCCTAACCCAAATAGGGGGGAATTCAGCCTACATAATATTATGTCACGCTGGCCAGACGGGTTTTCTTTCTCTATAATAAAGAATTCGTTTAGTTCAAACGCTACAATTTACACTCTAAGGCCGTGCGTGTATTCAGTGGAAATGCGAAAATCACTATTTATTGTCTAAGTGACGAGCCATAAATCGAATACGGGGACTACCTCGCATCGGCCATTGTCGTACTCCGTCTTATATTGTACTTATTTATTGAAAACGCCTTACAATTGTGACGCAGAACCGCTTCATTACATTGTCACTTTTATGGCGAATGGAATATTATTTTGTGTACAATAGTATTTACATATTAATATGTTGCAAAATGTATTATTAAATGTGCTGGGTGCGATTGAATAGAATTCTATAAGTAGGTAGGTATTCATTTGAAATAATTTGCATACATGTATTGTGGTTCTAACAAAATATAAGGTACAGTTTTACACTCATACAAAATTGTCTTTATCCCCAAAGGGACAGCTTATACGTTCACAGATACTTTGGGTATATTAGCCAGTGCATTGTTTGTTTTTCAACAGGTGTATTGGGTGTAGAAAAGCACTCCGCCCAGCGCCGAATAATAGCTTCCTTGGCCGTCTTATACCGTATTTACCACGGTGACTGTTCTGGAAGACCTCTCCAACGTGTACCGGGCAGAGATGTCATGCGCGTCGTCCCCACAGTCGCCAGAAGTCGTCACGGCTTTTCATAAGGTGGGCGGGCAGAGTGAATTTGGTGACCCTAATATAAAAACAATGAGTTTGTCTCTGGATTTATTAGTAACAAAAGAATATATACGAATAGCGAAAAATGGTTGTTGTTTCTCCCAAGAATAAGGTAGGGGGGTAAGGGAGGTACATTATACCTGGGAGCTGTTTTAGTGTCGCAAATCAGGAACTTATTTAACCAGAATCTCGTGCGTTGATGGACAGGTGCATCACTTGCGTGTTTGTATGTAGCTGTTACGTAGTTGTCTTTGTGGAACCTATAGTCCATACTAAGCAAGTAACCTGTAACACAGACGTCAAGAAATAAACAATAAATAAGAAACAGTGCCCATAATTGACTAATTAATGAATGAATTGAAGAATTGCATCCTATATTTTAATTAGACAGGCCCCGCTTCAATTAATCGGATGCAACTTCTTTAACCATGGAACTTGACTATAAATTTTAATAATTGATTATATAATGCATGTGTTCCGTAATTAAGAAGATTTCGATTATAATTTCAAATAGGAAATTGAATTAAATCGGTCATTTACTGCTTGATTTTAGATATTTTTAAGTTGTTTTCCTTATAAATATGCGTGTGGGAAATTCTAATAAGTTGACTGTTTAAAATTTCCCACGTGTTCAAAATGACGATAAGATCTAGCAGATGGCAACGGTTTTACTTGTGATAAATATTTTTTCTTTTTTTTGACATTCTCACACAACGTCACCTAGCCCAAACTAAGCTATAAGCGTGTGCTATGGGATTTAGACAACTGACTGATAAACATACAAATATATTTCTAAATACATGCATAATATACATAGAAAACACCCAAACTATGAAACAAACATTTGTGGAGCACACAAATTTTTGATGCGACCCGGGAAACGAACCCGAGACTCCGGAGTCGAAAGCCGATGCACAACCGACCACAATTCGCTTCGGTCCACGATCCGCTTCGGTGCGGATCGGTGCATTGTAAGGTCTCTTTAGAATTTATTCAGTACTTTTTACTTGAAAGGCCAGGATCCCTACATTTTATAGTAATAGAGTAATAGTCATGAGGTAAGATGTTGAGAATAGTTGAGATACGCACTGCATATATTGTTGGTATTTAACATCGATCCTGGATTTTTAGAATCTTTGGAATTTAAGTTCGGATTACATAGGATAGGATATACATCTAGGTATTTCATCGGTCATGAACGAAAGACGTCTTCGTAGAAATACTCGGTTATTATGTCTCCTCTTCAATGTCCTACACAATCCCTCATATCCTTCCTACCTGCGGGAGCGGTTCACACTGATGCGTGCATCAGATGAATCGTGCCGGCCTCACCTCTCCTACCGCCTCAATTGTCCTTCCCACAAATCTGACTTCTTCTCCTACTCTTTCTCCGTTCATGCCGTCAGACTGTGGAACGCTCTTCCAACCGATATAAGGAACTGCAGAACTGTGTCTGGCTTCAAGAAGAGAGCCAAGGAACACTATCTCGCTTCCTTACCTTAATTATTGTACGTCTATGTATGTTTATATATCTTTTTATGTATGTATTTGTGTATTTATGTAGATATAGTTTATGTAATTGTTATTAACCTGCACACACATCAGGACCTGTTTGCATCACGATCTCCTCTCTTAGGCCCACTGGAAGAGATCTCTTTAGAGATAAGTGGCGCCATTGTATACATGTTTAGTTTGTATCCATTTACTGTTTTATTTACTGTGTGTGTACAAAAAAAAATAAAAAAAAAATAAAATAAATAAGAAAGTCCCACAGCATACTGCCTTTCTGGCCTGCTTCTCATGCGCGGATCCACCATGGTGGGCAGTATGACGATGCCGACCACCATCATTGAGAAAATGACGTCACATATACACGGTATTGAGATAAATTCTGGATTTGGAAATTATCTAGTTTAAAAAAGTATAAGCTCGTGTTTCGTGTTGTTCGTGTTCATGGTGTGTTGTATTCAGTACATGTATGTACATTGTAAAGTTCAAACACAAAATTGATATTTTTGATAGTGAATTGTATAAGTACGTTATTTTATTAGCCTACCAATGTTAACACCATAACACCAGGGTTTTTACTACGTTGAACTGCACACTAAACAAAATCTTGGTCAATTGTTTTCTAAACAATTTCTTTGTAGTAAAGCATTACATCGATCACAAGCGAGTTCATATTCCGACTCACACTTGGCCGATTTTCGACTGGCCATGTCCACCACCTTTTTTAAGGTCTGATTCCGCGCCTTCTGCTTCTGGACGGAGGATTTGCAAGTTAGTAGATTACAGCAAAACGTAATATGCAACCCAACGCACCTGACGAAATGCTGAAACCGTGGTGGTTGCTTAGTACGTACAAGGTACTGCCTTTTTTTAAATCCGTAGCCCAAGGCCGCGGTAACCCTACATCTAATGCCGGATGCCTTAGTTGCACAATCAGAAGTATTCCCAGTGACAAGAAACTGCCTGAACAACAGTTAAGACCACACAACAATACGTTCTACCTATTTCTCATTTACCTGTCATTACTGTCTATAAATTAGTTATTTCTGCACCTACAACCATCTTACGTTTAATTTATATGTATAGAGATTCTCTCAATGTGTGTGTTCTCATTGTATTGTGTTCTAAGAATACGGTGACATAATCAGTTAATGGAGAATTGATGACTAGATAGTCATATAATGGCGGTTTTCATAGCTAAATAATGCAAACACCTGTTCTATTTGTGGAGTAATTAATGAACCTTACTTTGTTGTTTATACCAGCGGACGCACGGGACTTCGGCTCCTATTGATCTTCTTCTTCTTCTTTTAAAGGTGTGTCTACATCGTACGTCGATAATTTTCCATACATACATAACATCACGCCTCTCTCCCAGTGGGGTAGGCAGAGACCACGGATTTCCACCTGCTACGGTCCTGGCATACTTCTTTCGGTTTCTCAACTTTCATTAATGTTTTCATGCATGCTCGCCGGTTACTGGTACTTTTAACCTGGCCTTTATTTAGGACATCTACGATTTGGTCGCAGTATGTTCGCCTTGGTCGACCCTTACTAGCTTGTCCATTCACACTCGCTTCATGTATCTGTTTTGTCAATCTACTGTCATCCATCCTCTCTACATGTCCGAACCATCTAAGCATCCCTTTTTCCACCTTGGTTACTACATCTTCTGACATACCACAACGTTCTCTTATCACACTGTTTCTCATTTTGTCCATCAGAGTCACACCAACTATGCTTCTCAAACTTCTCATTTCGACCGCATTTATTCTATTCTGAAGCTTCTCCTGCCACACCCAACATTCACTACCATACATTAATGTAGGGATAAACACTCCTCGATGCACAGCCATCCTTGCCTTATGCGGCCGCTCTAACGTCCGTTGCCAGGCGTCTCTGGTTACAAGCAGGTATTTCCAGTGGCGCCCGGCGGTAGCTGTTGTACCTTGAGTGAATTCATAGTTCTCACTTTGTTTTGTGTTTAGAAAAATAGAAATTGTTTTGTAAGATAGCCTACTCTGTTGCATTAGGGGTTCCCCGGTAAAAATAGATGTAGGATGTGAAATAAATAAATAAATAAAATAAATATATGTCTATGTTACTCTCTAACAATGTAGTTTAAGGCGGCAGATTTTTTCAAATCGGTCCAGTTGTTACTGTGCCTATTGCATGTAAACAAACTATACATAGACTAGCTGATGCCTGCGGTTCCGTACACATGCTAGTGTCATTGTTTTCTGATTCTCATTGGTATTGACATTGCTACCCCGTGCGAAACCAGGGTGCGACGCTGATCTAAATATTCCTTTTAAGTCACTGTTTCTATTGCTACAAACTGCTATTTTTAACCTTTGCACTTATTTTAGAATTTAGAGTAACTTTTATAAAGTTATAGATTTTTCTGTCCGTTACATTTGCGTTATTGTTCCTCTACGTTTATTTATTACTAGCTGTTGCCTGTTGCTCCGCCTGCGTGTTGCTTTAGATTAGATGGTCATAACATTTTTATTTATGAACCGATTGAAATAAAACAAACCTTAAATGTTTAGTTGAATAAATGCGTTGTGGGCATTACTGAAAACCGCATTCAAATCGGTTAAGTCGTTTCTGAGAATCTATAACCATTTTGTTTGGTTCTATTGCGTTCATAAACCCCCTACAACAGTTTCTCTATTATATCTTCAATGTACAGACATCGACCACTTACAATTTTATTATATGTACTGCTTCGGTGGCGTGGTCGGCAGTCGTCTTAGGACTCCGGAATCTTGGATTCGATTCCCGGGTCGAATTAAATATTTGTGTGATCCACAAATGTATGTTCCGGAGTTTGGGTGTTTTCTATGTATGTTATGTATGTATTTAGAAATATATAAGTATGTTAAAAACTTCTTAAAATTATAATAGCATTATTGTTGGCAGAGTTAAAAAAGACAACAAAACGTCGACAATTGTTTCGCCTCTAAACGAGGCATTATCAAGACTGTCTCAAAGAGAACAGCGGCTGTTCTCGACGAATTGTCGACGGTTTGTTGCCTTTTTTAACTCTGCGAAAAATAATGCTATTATAATTTTAATAAGTTTTTAACATCTTACTTACCATTACTTTGTCATGGATTCTCGCCAGGTAACGCCTGTTTCTATCCAATAAATATAAGTATGTTTATCAGATGTCTAGATCCCATAGTACAAGCTTATAGCTTAGTTTGGGCTAGATGGCGTTGTGTGAGAATGTCCAACAATATTAATTATTAACATCTCCAGAACCTCATCCTCACTTGCACGCGATGCACATGCCGATCAACGTTCGAGGCTTAACTCACTTGCGAACATTATAAGTTACACTTTAGTCTAAAGTATATTTTAATATTCTTTTATATTTGAACCCTGAACCTAACAAAAGTCGACTGATCAACAAATGTGTGCTATGTAATTAACATTTAACATGTTGTACTGCACATAACGGTGTATCACACCTCGATAAGAACAGTATAAGGTCTAAATGTCATTGAACAAGTTAATGGCAGAAGGTCAAGTATTGTCAACCTTAAAAAAATAGGTCGGCCACATCTATCGTACAACAGATAGTCGTTTTAGGTAAACATAATATTATATACTAGCGAACGCCCGCGGCTTCGCCCACTTGACAAATTATGTAAACAAAAACCTTTTTCGAGATCCACTCTATCTATTGGTGAAAACGGCATCAAAATCAGTTGCGTAGTTTTAAAGATCTACGCATATATACAGAACGGGCAAATTTGTTTTATAATATGTAGTAATTCTAACAGACCGCGAATCAGTAAGCGTAACTTAAATACGAGTATAAACATAGCTAATGTAAGGACAATTGAACACGTTATCTAATCTCAAACTTAGCATAGTACTTTTTAATTTTTCATAGTACTTTTTTTTAAATACATGCATAATTATAGCTAAGTACATAGAAAACAATCAGGCCCCGATACAAACTTTTGCGTCTATACCGTCCGGGAATCTCTCCCGAAAATCCACTTTAATACTACATACTAAACACGTAGGTAACCAAGCAATCATCAACAATTATTTTTTTCATATTTAGGAACTGAGGAATAAATTGCGTCAAGTAAACCTTCTGGTATTTTCTTGTATGATATAATTCGTTCTAAGAGGCGCGGCGTTGCAAAAGGCTCAGCACATAATGCAACTTAACTCCAGTGTTAATTTGCTGAGCCCCGCCGTATGACAGGGCCTCATGCGAAATCACAAAACATGTAGCTGAATGTATGTTAGAGAATTATATGGATATGACACTAAGAAAGATAATAATAAATAAATAAATAAAACTAAAATAAATATCATTTATTTCAGGTTTCCAACCCATAAGTTGAACATACAAAAATTTAATTAATTTCAGTCTACATTATCATTAAATCAATATACATAGTCAAAGTGGTCACTATAATTATACACGTTGGGTTTATAAGATAACACACACAAAATCATATCTTTGTCCGTTCTGTACATAACTAGAACGAAAAGCATTAAGTGTAATTGGACTTTGAGGGCATGTAGTACATTATTACCTCTACCGTGTTATTATTTTTTACTCTATGACACTATAGGTACATGGTTTTTATCACTGAAATGGCCAGCAGCTAGTAAAGCACTTCATAATACAAGTAGAGAGATTTTAGAGCTTTTTTCGTCAGGTAACAAATTCAAAATGTTGTAATCATGTTAATTAAAACAAATATCTTACATAATATGAATTCCATATTTGAGAGTCCAAAAAGCGTATACAATCATGATGTAATGGTGAAATATAATGTCAAAAACGTTTCGAAGGAGCTTATCTTCTTACATTCTTAAAAAAATGTCCATGTCCACTCAAATCGAAAGTCAGAGCGACATGCGTGCGACGGACTATAATAGTCTTGATATTTTCTTTATCTCAACCTTCTCAGTTCCCACTGGCCGTATAATATTACCTGTTTGTGGATTATTCGCAAATATTACGATACAAGCATTACTAGCTATGTTCTTGATACTTTATAGGACGGTATACACTGACGAGCTTTTGTTACGAAGTCTACCGGGTTGAGATAATTAATTGCCTGTTCTGTAAAATGTTTAGTGGTAAGATGTTGTTTATGTAAAGTGTATGGAAATTAGGAAACGGTAGATATTGTGCTCATAGCTTTAGTGCAGCTGATTTAGTGAGACTGTGGAATTTACAGCTTGTGTATGTTTTATTGTTTGTTTTTAACTTTTTAATTTTGTTTCTTTGGGATTTTTTCTAACTCTTTGTGTACTTGTAGTACTCGTAGTAGTTGCTCTGAGGTATTCACTGATTAGATGTTTAATATATGGGTAAAGAATAAGTATTATAGCATAGTACAAATAAAAATAGTATAAAACAAGTTAGCTTACGGCTTAGTATGCTTAGATATTCAAAACTACGCAACGGATTTTGATGCGGATTTCACCAATGGATAGAGTGGTTCTCGTGGAAGATTTTTGTGTATAATTTGTCAAGCGGGCAAAGTCGTGGGCTCCGCTAGTTGATTTAAAGTTTAGTGTCGGAGAAAGAATATTGCAAAAATGACAGTAAAATAGATAAGCGAGAAAGTTATAGACCTACTATTTCCCAAAAAAATGCCCTCCAGCAAATCATCGAGAAGAGATCGTAAGGAAATGAGCAAAAGGTATAAAGGTGTGAAATAATTTTTCCTTTCTCTTTAAAATTCGTTATCTAGCCAAACGTTGTTCGAACTATAGAGCTAGTATTTATAGTGGTATCTGTCTTAGAAAAAAGTGAAACGGTGTACAAGTGTTTTTTGTTAGCATGTATTACTGTTTCACCAAGTGCCGACAATCGAAACCATTAACTATACATTAAATAATGTTTCGATAAAAATGATTGTTTGATTGAATTTTTGAAAAATTCTGAGTAAATCCTTTTCTCTAGTGTACACCGGGATTTAATCTGCCACTTTGTTCAAGTGTGTTCAAGTGTGCAATTTCATTTGTCCCTTTTATTATCAAATGCAACCTTTTGTTTTTATTACACTTAAGTTAAAACATTCCTGCGCTGACTGGTTATGGTTTAACTTTCATATAATAACAAAGACTTTTATAACAGATGCTTCCTTTATATTTTTGCAAGGAACTGGTATTTATCCTTAACTCTTTTGGCGCGTATTTTTTTTAGGGTTCCGTAACCAAAGGGTAAAACCGGAACCCTTCTTCTTTTTTTTAAATCGATTTTCTTCGATGATTTCACTAATGTCAAGGTAATGCTTGATTAGTTGATAGTCCCGCACAGAAGAACTAGTTATTACTAACTAGCTCCAGGTGCAGGACAAGAAATGTTGTTCGGTATGTGAGTATCTGGTAATCCGATTTTTGCGGAGCGCCAGAGGTAACCTAAAAAGCCACCAGCCACGCGCTCAGCAAAAATCGAACTCAATCTCAGTAAAAAGTCTCAGTCGACTTCGCTGTCCGTCCGTCCGTGTGTCTCCAGGCTGTAGCTAATGAATCGTGATAGTAAAAAAGTTGTCACAGACGATCTATTTCTGTTTTAATCTATTGATTACAATAAATATTTAAGGGGTCTCCCATACAAAAAACGTGATTTAGTACGGAACCATTTGTTCGCGAGTTCGACTCGCACTTGGCCAGTTTTTTTAATACAGTATAATGTTAGAGACCGCAAGTTCTACAATAGGTGATCTGATGATTTTCTATAAGCCAAGGTAATCGTCAAGAATACATGAAAACTTTTACGAAAGACTGATGTTGAAAAAGCATGGGAAGATCTTAGCAAGTGGAAATACATTGTCTTTGTGTACCTACCTCAATGAGACAGATGCGTGACTGTACCTATAAGCATTTTTACATCTTCACCAGTGTAGATGAAACATTTTAAATTGCCCCATGGGTCAACGTTAATGGGGCAAATGGGATGCATCCCTAATTTGTCAAGATCTACAAACATATCTTTACAAGTAAATGTAAAACGTATGTTCTTCCTACTGTCTAATTATTGTTGTGATGAGTTGTTTTGCAAACAGAATCTACGCAAAAAATTAATTTCGTTTTACTTCCTAGACCAATTTATTATTGATATTATAGTGTAATTAACTACCTATCTCTGAAATATTTGTAACTACTACAATTATATGTAATTACGCTGTTCTCTCTGAGACAGTCTTGATAATGCCTCGTTTAGAGGCGAAACAATTGTCGACGTTTTGTTGTCCTTTTGATTCTGCGAAAAATTAATGCTATTAATTAATGCTAAAAAGTTTTTTCTTAAAAAATTTTTACTTACCATTGTTTTATATGTAATTGCCAATGTAGCGCCGATATAATGAAAATAGAAACAACTATACATATCTACTTGTAAACTATAAATACATATTTGTGTGCCATTTTCTTTGGCGAAACATGTTGAATCTAAACTTTGAAAGATCTGTGGCATTTGACGATGTTGTGACACATAACACGTGTTTTGCAAATAAATAAATCTTTATCTTTATCGTCTTTTGGGCTTTATTTACGACTTCGTCGCAGTAGATTTTTTTGACGAGGGTCGTCATGATACCTAATTTACTTTAGATTAGAACAGAGTTTTTCATTTGACTTAACTTTAATGCAAATATTCTGAGATGGAAAGTAACTAGTAATATAAGTAGATACAACTTGTCTTTGCATATTTTACTTAAAGTGGCACCTCCTGTAGCAACTTGATACACAATCAGCTTTCCTTGCAGAGTATAATCAGCTGATAATAACTGAAGATTGAACGCGTCATGTATTTATCGAAGATTTGTATAACGTCAGTTTAAATGTCAGTGTAGTACCGTTTGCAAATAAACTGTATTTGGTTTTCTATTTAATTATTTATTTATTAATTTCAAGGTACGCTTATAGATTACTGTCATTATCACATGATAAAAAGCATTTGAGGCAGATAAATAAGTCCAGACAGTGATCCAAATTCAGCATTGTGTATGCTGAATTTGGATCATGTCAAAAGTAAACTCACACACACACACACATATCACGCCTATATCCCCGAAGGGGTAGGCAGGGGCCCATTACATACCCACAATTTGCCAGTCTTTTTAGTCCCACGTAATAGGGGCAAGCCTATTGCCATCACCGGGCACTCTAGGAAGTGGGTTGTGTCCAAAATGGACGAATTAATGTAATAAATTAAGCAGCTATTATTATAATTTTGAAAACTAAATTTGAAAACCGTTGCCTTGCGATGAAATGTTGATGAAAGGCAACAAAATCTTACGTGCCAGCCGCTGTGGCACAGCCAATTAAAGTCCTGGGCGTCTCGGACTTTAAAGTAAACAAAGTATAATTAATTCACCAAATTAATTAACACACACACACACACACACATATATTACGCCTATATCCCGAAGGGGTAGGCAGAGGTGCATTACATACCCACAGTTTGCCAGTATTTTTAGTCCCATATAATAGGGGTAAGCATATTGTCATCACCGGGCATATAATGGGTTATGCCCAGAATGGCCAAAAAAAATTTAAAAAAGTAATAGCAATATTGTAATTTTGAAAAAACAATTGATACCCGTTGCCTTGTGATGAAATGTTGATGAAAGGCAACAAAATCTAACGTGCCAGCCGCTATGGCACAGCCAATTAAAGTCCTGGACGTCTCGGACTATGACAAATTAATTAAACAAAGTATAATTAAGAATTTATATAATATTATTAATTTACGCGAATGATTCATACTCGTATCATTCTGAGCAAAATTGTAGTCGGCGACACGTTGGGGAGAAATGAATGTTGGTAAAATTTGCTAACTTTTTCAAGTAATTTTATCATAAGAATCGCAAAAACTATAGTCCTGGGCCGAACTCGAACCAACGGCTATTCATGTTCAGGAGGAATGCTCTACCAATAGAACGCCACAGATATAACTATCGAAATTTGCGGACACATGAACTGATTGGTACCTAATAGTTGTTACTAGTATTGCGATTGAGCGTGCCTAATAGAAAAGATAAGCCAGTGGCTCGAGTCCGCCCCAGGACTGTCATTTATGCGATTTATATAATATTTTTTTTTAAGAACTTATTAACATACCTTTGTAAATTCAAAATCACATTTCTATCAGCGTAAGAGTAGATAAAAGTTTGTATAGTTGAGTAATCTCCGATAGATTTGCCCACATGTAGATGGCAGGTTCTAAATAGTACCTAGTAGAAAAATAAAGACATGAAAAGTACTAGAATTTTCAGTAAGACATTATCGGAAACTTTTTTTTTACTTGTACGTATGTCCATTTTATCTGTGATTAAAAATTTAATTCATATAGACATTTTTTTTTGCAGACGTTACCCAAACTCATCTGCAATAATCAGTCTAGTTAACCTCTCATAGTTATATTACAAAATTAGACGAACAAAATGTTTTAATTAAAAAATGTGTAGTACAAAATATTAAGTAGGTAAGTACGCATCAATCTATATGAGTTATTAATTCAACGAGAAAAGTTGGCAATTTCTAATTAATTTTGATGCACACCATTTTCAAAACTAATCACCTAAAGAAGTACCCTAAATGTTTTAATATTACCACTCTGCAGTCCGGGCTCCGTGGCTATTATAGTGTGACACGTCAGCCCCTAATTTACATACATACGCCTATATCCCTGAGGAGGTAGGTCATACTACACACCCATAAAACTATCTTTTATTCAATTCAATTCTTTATTTTTGCGAAATACAGGTAAGTACAGAGGTATAATAATAGTTTTAGTTCCACCATATTTCCGCCAACTGGCATGCAAAATTAGCAGGCATAATGCAGTAAGTAATTACAATGTCTGATTAGTCTAATCTGATGAGTCAATATTATGATTAATTAATTTGTAAGTATAATTCAAATAAAACAAAATTTTAAATGTCAGATAAGCAGACATCATAATTATGTGATTAGGTACACAACAAAATAAATCTAAATTTCAATGTCAAATTAGGGTAGTACATACAAATTATTTTGGATGGTCAAAACTGTGTTTTATGATAAAATATAAGATAATAGCACTTAAGTCAATATGTAATATAAATAAAATAAAATTTGTATGTCAATGTACGAGTCACACCTTCTCATTAAGAAATTCATCAACTGAGTAATAACATTTTCTCATCAATATAGATTTTACACTACCTTTAAATAAATCTATTTTATCTATATTTAGCACTTCCTTTGGTAACTTATTGTACATAGAAAGCTCTTATTCATATACTCAGTCTTATTTGCTGGCATTCTCAAATTTAAATTATGTCTCTTGCTGTTCAGATTTGCAAATAAATGTCTATTTTTTCTAACAAATATTACTGTCTCCAAAATATATATACATACATACAAATGGTCACGCCTCTTTCCCATTGGGGTAGGCAGAGACTATGGAATTCCACTTGCTACGGTCCTGGCATACTTCTTTCGCTTCTTCCACTTTCATAACTATCTTCATGCACGCTCTCCGGTTCTGGGTGCTCTTGACCTGACCTTTGTTCAAAACATCTCCGATTTGGTCGAAATACGTTCGCCTAGGTCGACCATTACCTGCCTGTCCATTCACGCCCGCCTTATGTATCTGTTTCGTCAATCTTCTTTCATCCATCCTTTCTACGTGCCCGAACCATCTAAGCATCCCTTTTTCTATCTTACTCACTACATCTTCTGATACACCGCAAAGTTCTCGTATCTCGCTGTTCTATATACATGGCAAAGTTAAAACATTCAACCGTAAGAAATAGGGCCTGCAGCTTTCCATAGGTCCCAAATGGCATATTGAACGGATGCATCCCTTTTGTGCCACAAATGCAGCTTCTTTATTGGTTGAATTGCCCCAGAAAATTATGCCATATCTCAAGAGAGGTGCAACATAGCCATGATATTAAGTGAGTACGGTTGTTTGGCTGGCTGTTTTCCTAAGCATGTATAATGCATATGAAAAGGAATTTACTTTACTACACAATATTTCCAAATGCACCTTCCAATTCAAGTTATTATCTACATTAAGACCCAGAAACTTGGTTACATTTACCTATTTCAGATATTTTTTTATCACAACAGCTGATATTCATATTAGAAATTCTGTTCATCCTGTTCCTAAATGTCATAAAATATTGGATAGAAACAGGCGTTACTTGGCGAAAATCCATGACAAAACTATGGTAAGTAAAATGTTTTTAAGAAAAAACCTTTTAAATTTATATAATAGCATTAAAAAAATTCTGCGAAAAATTAATGCTATTATATAAATTTAAAAGGTTTTTTCTTAAAAACATTTTACTTACCATTGTTTTGTCATAAAATATGTTTTGTCAATATTAATAAGTAAGTTATTACATGTCAACCAATTAATTATATTATGTAATGTCAAATTTACCTCCCGTTCCAAGTGTTCTTTATTGTCATCAGTAAACACAACTGTACTGTCATCCGCAAACAAGACTGTTTTATAGTTCGTTACCATAGGTAGGTGATTAATATATACTATAAATAATAGTGGTCCTAGTACACTGCCCTGCGGCACACCTATTAGTACACCTATTGGCGTTTCTACTGTCCGATGTATATGTAATGACATTTTTTGTAGTGGTACAAAGCCTTTCAACCCGTGTCACATGTGTCCTGTTACTCAGATAAGACTCAATCAAGGAGTAAACATTTCCCCTGACACCATAAGCATATAATTTTTTCAACAGTATCTCGTGGTCAACATAATCAAATGCCTTTGTTAAGTCCATATACAATGCACACACTTGTTTCCCCCTGTCCACATTAGTTAGAACGGTAGCTAAGAAGTTATATATTGCCATATCAATTGACTTATCTTTCCTAAATCCTATCTGTTCAACACAAAAGAGACCATGGCTTTCAAAATAGTTATATATACAGTTATGTATTACCTTTTCAAAAATCTTTGATATAATTGGGATTAGTGCTATAGGGCGATAATTGTGCATATTATTTCTGTCACCCTTCTTGTGTAACGGTTTAATGACAGTTACTTTAAGTGAATCAGGAAAAACACCATCCTCAATACATAAATTAACTATGTGACTCAAAATATGTGACAGTGCAACTGAAACTAGCTTTATTATTTTTGTAGATATATCATCGTATCCAACACTATTTGTACTTTTTAAACCCAATATAATCTTCTCTATATCATCAGGCACAGTAGGAGCCATGTATACAGAGTTAAGTTCATATGGCACTGATGCAAGAGATAGGTTCGGTAAGGCATGCTTGGGTTTGTCTACAAAAAAGTTATTAAAGTAATTAACAATTTCCATAGCGTCATGAATATCGGTATTATTAATACTCAAGTAATTTATGTGGTCAACAGGTGGCCTCACTTGGTTTCCGCGAATTACAGCCCAAGTTGCTTTTGACTTATTCGAAGCTGTTTGTATGTAAAAATCATTCTGTGACCGTTGCGTCAGCTTGACAACACGACTTAGTCTCGCTGACAATGCTGTAAAATGATTTTTTGAGCTCTGTGTACGCTGGGTTCGATATAACCATAACAATTTACGCCTGCGCTTACAACATACTCGGATACCTTTAGTTAGCCACCTCGGACGCATTGTCGTTGAACATCTACGTTTTACTATAGGTAAACAAAGGTCATAGAATACTTTAAATTCATCGTAAAAATCACCAAATGCCAAGTTCCAAGTGCCAAGGTCCCGAGAGGCAAACACGTCAGCAAAGCTGAGAGATTCTACGCAGTACTTGAATTTTTGTTGATTTTCATTACAATAATCCCGCTTACTGATGTACTATGATTTAAGGTGGATATAGGTCCATACCGGACACACTAATAACTGCGCTGTATGGTCAGACAGTGCCAAATCCAATACTTTAGTTTTGCATCCGCGCACATTAAATATAATATTGTCTAAGCATCTACCACTAGATAATCGTGTTGGTTTATATATACCTAGCTTCATATTATAATTTAGGAGCAATTGTTTGAATTGGTTAACACAGTTACTGTTTTTTAAAATATTGATGTTGCAAGGAAGATTTTAATTTTTTTTGTTGTTGTTCAGTTATACATATTTGTGACACCTTTCTTCAACCCTATTACATCCTATCTCACCTCTCATCATCTCATCTTCATCACCTTAGATAAATAAAACTGATTTCGTAAAGGAAAAAAACCCCAGTTAGAGGTAATAAGGCTCTTGACTCGACCCTTTTACTTGAGAAAGACAAGGTTTATTTGTGAAAAGTAGACGTATTAAATTGGCTTCTTCCTACACTTTCCGTCGTGATGACAAGAATGCCAAACAGTTAGACACCCATCATGCATAGCACTAGAAAATCCATAATCACTCTGTAATCCAAACCAAAGTCTGCCTGAATTGTTATTGTATATTGAAATGAAGGTAAACAAGGTATCAGTGACCGGTTGATTACAATCTTTAAATATGTAAATAAAAAATCTAATTATATTGTAAAGTTTTAAATAGTTTTTTGTTATACAAATTACTAATTACAAATTACTATTCATTATTTTAATATTATATGGGAACATTCACTTTTTACAGATCATTACACTTCCAATAGACACCCAACTGCGCGGATGATTGAAAAATCTTCAATACGACATAGAACTAATGAAATGCGTGTAGGTTTATAATAATATTTGTTATTGTATATACTAATTATTATAGTTTTGTTTAAACAACAAAATTTAAATATTGATTAGATTTAAGCTGAGATTATCGATAAATATCATGGATTTTGAAAGATATTTCTTTATAAAACTTGTAAACTACTTTAAAAATACACACGAAATTTGTTGAGTAATTTTGTCGGAGATTTAGCCAATAAAATAAATGACTTTTAAAAAATATATAATGAACTTGTTTAATGAGTGAGTTAATACTTAATTTTATCGAAATCATTAATTTTATACAAACAGTAAATAATACTGTTTAATTATTATGTTTGAGTAGTTTATCTTTTACTGTTATGTTGGTATGTATAATTACCTACCTTTATATAAAAACCTACCTATTTGTATTTATTGGCGTTTTATTGGTGTATTATTGGCGTTTGAAACAGCCAGACAACGTTTACAACCGCGGTTGGAAATCGTGTATTGGCAGTGTGCGAATCTGGCAGTATGTAAATGTACAATCGCTTTTAATCAAATTCATGTGTGATTTTTTGAATTTGAAGTTGGCCACTTTAATTATAAACCTTCTGGATAAGTTTACAACGGGTAGTGTTCAACTGCTAATTAAAAAACCTTCGTTTTGTACTATTTTTTAGTAACATCCCTCTTCGCTGCTTATAAATGGGTAGTATTAAAACGAGTGACTGTAAAATAAAGTTTTAAATGTCAAAAATAATTAATTTACGTTATAGTATTACTAAGTGAGCGACTGACTGCGAGTGACGAGAAATCAACAGAACAGCAACTTACAATGTCGTTTCTGGCACTCGCCGGCCGCTGCCGCGACACCGCTCGCTTCGCTCGCTCGGCTCGTGCGTAGGAGGTCACAGTTTTAACCTAACCTAACCTACCCTACCCATTTTGTTTAAAGAAGAAATTCATCTTTTTTTCTATTATTGTAATGTAAAATCGACGTTAAAAAAACGAATCTATCTTAATATTGAAGTTGTCCTCTCTGTATTTTTTCTAGTCGCTCACTTAGTAATGTGGTCGCACGGATATTTTTTTATTCGATCGTTTTATAATTCCCCCTTATAAATTGAGGGGCGATAAGTTTTTGCTATGCATTTAAATTTATTCCGTTTACAACAGCCGTTTAAAATCAAAACACAATGAAGGCGGAACGCTAGTTATAAACTTTTATCTACCTTCATTTATAATACCATTCTATTCATTACTTTCACGTCTAAATCTAAGACATTCCCGACTTAAATATGCAAACAAATAAAACAAGAGATTGCACGCAAGTCATTTACAACAATACACTGCTTCGCATCACGCACATTTTGCACAGAAATACATAAACAACTGAAGACCTGGTGGGCAGGTGTACTCACTGATTCTGTGCAGATAATTTGCCTAACTGGTTCTTACTCTGCATAACTGCAAACCCAACGATTGGTTCTTTTAAACGTTTTATTACAAACTATTGCAGCAAATAGTTAAAGTGTTTTGTCTTCATTTCAAACTTAAACAGCAATGTACATCAACTAATAAAATAATAACGTTTTTAAAAGGTTTCAAAGGTTGTATCTTGTGGTCTCTTCATTCCATTGCTGACTGATAACGCCATTGTGACATTTAATTATTATGGTTATGTTTTTAAAGAATACTGTGGTCGGGTTTTTCTACAACTTTGTCACTGGAAGCTATTTTTTTTTGCAACTGCAACCTCCGTTTTTAGTGGTAGAATGCATAATTGTGGGTAATCTTAAGATCTTTATACAATCGGAGATGATCACGTTCTTGTGAACAGTTTAATGCAAATGTGTTGTTAGTATTGTGTTGGTTATTGTGTCTTGTTACGTTCATAACACTGTGATAATTCAAAGATTCAAAAAGTTTATTAATTTGGGTTAGGTATAAAAACACTTATTAATACAATGGAGAATATGATGTTTAATTTATATATAATTGCACTGATTTCGCTAAATAGAAGACATTGCAACGTCGACATATGTTTCACCTACTCACGAGGCATTATCAAGGCTGTCTCAAAGAGCACAGCCACACAGGTGAAACATAATATATTATGTCGACGTTGTAATGTCTTCTATTTAACGAAATCAGTGCAATTATATATAAATTAAACATCATATTCTCCATTGTTTTATTATGGACTTTCGCCAGGTAACGCCTGACTACATTCAGTACACTTATTAATGTCAAACATAAAAGTAAAACAGAGCGATTCTAGATGTACATTTACTGCCAGATTCGCAAAGCAATAGGTAGAGCCTGTGAGTAAGAATCTGGCAAGAAATCTCACAGCCTCTCTTTTTCAATCATTGTCATTTAACAACACAATAATATTATATATAAACATACAACAGAAAAATATTCTCAACCATAACAATTAAATAAGTTCAAAATTAATATAGGAAGGACGAATACCTACTAAAAAAGTTAGGACAATTTACTCAACGCCGTCTAGTCTCAAACTAAGCAGAGCTTGTGATATGAGTACTAATATAAATACTTATAAACTGATATAAATGCTTTGTATCCATTTTTTCTAAATACATGCATATTATACGGAGGAAATACCCAGACTTCGGCACAAATGTATGTGTCATCACATAAAGTCCGACCGGGAATCGAACCCGAAACTCCGGCGTCGAAAGCGGATGCACTACCACACCACCGAAGCAGTGAATTGAAACTAACTAAACACGTTAAAACATGTAAAATATTTGTAATAAAATAAATAAATATTTTATTTACTTAACACTACTTAAATAGCTCAATTACATGTTTCTGTGCCATTTAAATGATCACTAATAGTGTAATAGCCCTTTCCTAATAAGTGAATTCTATCAGTATTTTTAAATTCACTCACGGGTATAATACCCGGAAAGCTACATAAGGAGTTTTAAATAAATATAATCCCACCCTAAACGCAGGCAGATACGTAATCGCCTGCTAGATTGGCGCGTATTTTATCCATCACTACAAAAATAATTAACCCTTACAATCCGAAAATCAGTGCTAAACTTCTTAACCCGTTATCTAAACGACCAATAAAGTATCAAAACGTTTTACGATACTGCGATGGCCCACGAAAATACAATTGGCCATAGTTAACCGCAAGTCGAGGGCATCATATTACCGGACAATGGCCAATTAACGCTACACGCAATTAAATCAGACTGGACCTTGACAAAAGCTTCTTGAAAACTATACAGAGAGGATAGTACCAATTTCAATATGACTTTAATATTTATGCAAGGTACCTAGGCTGGCTAGGCCATTTGATATAATATAAAAGATAACAGAATAATAATAATAAAAGATGACATAATATAAAATGTCAAAATCATTTCAATATGACTTCAATATTTATGCAAGGTATCTAGGCTGGCTAGGTCATTTGACATAATACAAAAGATGGCAACAACAAAGAAAAAAACAACAAGTTCAGTAAAAAAAGTCAGCGAAGCGCAAATAACGTATACTCATAATCATTAGAAGCTAGACATAGCGAGGCACCTACAGATAAGTGGCTTTTAGAGGCTGCTGATAAAAGCAGTAGACTTATCCCATTATGACGTGGCACAAACAAAATGACTGACGAAACGCGAGCGTAACAAATGCTTAGGGACTTTTCGGGTGACTAGTAAGCCCTGGAAAGGATAACTGCCTTAACCTTAGGGCGCATGAGGATCTTTCGAGTGTCACCGCTTCTTTGAGGTCACCATAGCACACAAACAGGGGTAATAATTTGCGTACTTTTAACTCTATACACTTCCCATTGATAGGTTGATAGTAACCACCACCCACTCGACCGCTGAACGTATTGTTCGGTTCAATCGAGTCAAGTTATTATTGCAGATAATATTTTATTTATAACGAACACCGGCCCCGTTCGAGAACAATGAATTGAGGTTCACGTCATGCTGTACAGGTTCTACAACGTTGTAAATTGTAACAAACATCGAAGCGATTACAAATGGCCGTAAAATTGGTGATGGGGCTGAAAATTACAAATATAGCTTTTTTAATTTTTTTTTATATTTAGTTCGACAAATTGACGCCACCCGCCTGATGGTAAGCTGAGGCGACGTCTGGCAATTGAGGGCGACTCTCCAGTACACAGGTAATATCAGCTATAGAGAGTGGCCCTCAACTTGACGACCCAGTAATGTGCCTCTTCACGCTTCGCTTAAAGAACCCAGGGTTATTTGTTGTAGAAAACACGTGCGCAGGCAGGGCGTTCCAAGCCACCATCGTTCGGCAGAGAAACGAACGTTTAAAACGTTCGGTTCTCGCGAAGACGATTTCCACGGTATGAGAGTGACATCTCTGCCCGGCACGCGTTGTTCGGGATCGGAAGGGAGAGGGTGGGATCAGGTTGAAGAGCTCTTCAGAACACTCACCGTGGTAAATACGGTAGAACGCGAGAAAATTTTTCGGCGCTGGGCTAGCGGCTCAAGGCTTCCCGTTACAAAATAAAATAAAATAAATAAAATAACGTTTATTATCTTTGAAATTTTTAGAAAATTATTTAGATTCGTCAAAAGTTGGTGTGACTCTACCGAGGGTTCCAAAATGCAACGAGACTGAGAAGAGCCCTCAAGATACTCAGTTCGGCTTTTTTCCAAAATATTTCATCTTAAATCTAATACAGAGTTATTTAGAAAGGAGCAATTCGTGTTACAACCAGGCAGCCTTGTCATCTAAGAAATCATTAATACTATAATAAGCTTTATGGCACAATTTACGTTTTATTAGTTTTTTAAATTTATTAACAGATAAATTTGCCATTTCGGTTGGCATTGAATAAAGTTCCCCGCAAAAGAATTACTCACTTTATGAAGCCTAAATTTAGGAACAGCCAGTTTATCCTTATTTCTTAAGTTTAGATTATGATTATCACTTACCTCCGGACAGTCTATAATGCGAACAACGCGTCGCTGCATAGCGTCGAGTGCGTCCAGCAAATACTTCGCGGAGCCGTCCCAGAGGTGAGAGCAGTATTCAACGCAGGGTCTAATCTGCGTTTTGTACAGCTGGTGCGGTGTAAAGAATCGCTTTACCTTGTTCAGTATTCCTAGTTTCCGCGAAGCTAGCCCAATACATCTCTCAATGTATTTTGTGTTATTGAGCTCTCGACGAACGTCTATGCCAAGGATGTCTAGATTGTCCTTCATTGGTAATATTTCATTCTGAAGAGTGGGTAGGGGAAGGAAAGGGGATTTTTTCGCTGTAAATGCACACGCCTGTGTTTTGTGGGCATTGAACTCGACCAAGTTCCCGGCACCCCATAAGGAGATACTGTCGAGGTTTCGGTCGAGATCAGCCACGAGATGTCGTCTCTCCTCCTCTATCACAGATCGCCCCGCCGTCGGACGAACCGAGTAACTCCCGTGCAGTGTGCTGTCATCTGCATAGCAATGAATGTTCCCGAGGGAAAGCATGTCATTGATATGCAGAAGAAAGAGAGTTGGTAACAGTACGGACCCCTGCGGTACTCCGGCTTTCACTTGCAAGAAGCGAGAAGCCTGGCCATCGCAGAGGACCCGCACTCGGCGCTCGTTTAAAAAACTGGCAATCCAGCTGCACAGTTGAGGAGGTAGACCCTATGCCGGAAGCTTGGAAAGGAGCGAAGCATGCCAGACCCTATCGAATGCTTTGGCGATGTCCAGGCTAATAGCCAAGCACTCGCCGAACTTTTCCATAGCCTCACCCCATACATGCGTGACGAATGCCAGGAGGTCACCCGTTTTTCGTTTTGGCCTGAAGCCATATTGCCGATCATTGATTAGCGAGTGATCCTCCAGGTATCGCATGAGCTGCTTATTGATAAGGAGCTCGAGCACCTTGCAAATGACTGAGGTGACAGCTTAGGGTCGATAGTTGCCTGGATCGGATCGATCCCCTTTCTTGGGGATCAGTTGTACGTTCGCCTCTTTCCAGACCTCCGGCACGAGGCCTGTAGAGTATGACAGGCGGTACAGACGCGTTAATACTGGAAACAACTCAGCAGTCCATTTTCGTAGCACCACTGCCGGAATACCGTCAGGGCCACTGGTTTTCCGCGTGTCGAGTGACGGCAGCACTGCCCGTACATCACATTGCCTGATAACAATATCAGGCATAGTGTGGTCACAGTTGGCGATGGCGGGCGGGGGGCTGCAGGCCACGGTCATCAACCCGGGAATAGCCGCAAGGAGGTCTGCGAGCATGTCCGCCTTCTCTTGGGCTTTGTGAGCCAGTGATCCATCAGGAAAACGCAGTGGTGGCAGAGAGGGTTGGCAAAAATTTGAGAGTACGGCTTTGGCCAGTTGCCAGTATTCACGACTGCCCGTGGGATGGGATGTGAGCTCCTGACCAAGCCGCGCGACGCGCTGGTCATCCGCTCTCTTGAAGGCCCTCTTGCTGAACCTAGTGGCCATATTGTACGCTGCTTTGAGGCGGTTCACGTTCGGGTCACGTGCCGCCCGAGCCCTGACCCAGGCGCGATATGCCGACTGTTTTTTCTGGACAGCCTCGGCACATTCACGCCCGAACCAGGGGCGAGCTTTGCGGATGCTGGCGACATCAGTGAAAGGGATATAATATTCTATCCCTAGACTGATCTCGCCAGCAACGGCAGCAGCGCTATCCGAAGGCGCCTTCCCTACAAAGCAGCGCTGGCTTCACGGGACGGACGCAAAGTAATCGCGGAGACCGTCCCAGTCTGCCATAGTCGTCGAGTCATTTGCTCAGCACGAGCAGGCGGTGGCACTTGGAAGCTGGCGTGAATCACACAGTGGTCGGAAGTGCCCAGTGGGGCACGTACCGACACACTGTACTGGGCGAATCGTCAGCAGTAGATCCAGCAAGGCGGGCGTGTGGTCTGACCTGTCAGGTATCCGGGTGATCCCCTTTACCATCTGGGTCAGCCCGTGGGAGAGAGCGAATGCTGGGGCGGTTCGTCCCGCATGATTGGTCCTAAGGGACCCCAGCCACTCAACGTGATGACCGTTAAAGTCCCCCAAGAAAACCAGGTCAGCGTTCGGGAACCGCACCTGCGCATCGTCAGCCATCTCGCAGAGGTATTCGAAAAGCCTTGTTGTCCCAGTGTCCCCTGTGTGGGAGCGGTAGACGCACACGTAGATCTGGCTCATGGAGCCATGATCCACGTGCAGCCAAAGGACGAAGCAGGAGGGGTTCTCCTGATGCAATTCCGCCGCTGCCCCATACTGGTTACCACCCGGAGCGGCGACCCCACAACAGGATTATGCGCAACATGTGGGGCAGCCTACTGGGGTGGTTGGTCCCAGGCGGGCCCCATGACTATGTTGCGGGCGGCCGTGGCAACGCCGTTGCTAAGGGTTTCGCTGGCCGGCGAATCGACCCACACCACCCACACTAGACTCCGCTTCGCACCCACTGGACCCCTGCCAACCGCACCATACACCGCCCCGGGCCCGGCAGTGCAGCTGCTGAACCTCTAACGCAACCCAGCCTGGGCTGGGTTACTTGGGGGGCTTTAGCACAGCTGCACGGTGGTACCCCCCCGGACCAAACACTGTTGTACCACCTGGTATCCACGTAGGGGCCGAAGCCACCACATGGGTACCGTAATATACGAACCTCGTCCGTTAATCAGCAGATGCGCCACTAGCAGGTGTGGTCGCTGGGGCCCGATAGATGTAAGAAGGGCCCCTTTGCACCCAAGTGGTGTCAATAGTGTAGAATGATCAGTATGTAGGGGTAATTCTGGTGTTATTGATTGAGGGAGTAAAGCGACCGAAGTCTCCGTTTCAACTTGCAGACTGGGGAGAATTTCTTTCGTCTGTACCTCTACATCTACGGGTTCTGTCAGATCATGTTTGAGGCCGTATTTATCAACCGATTTGCATGAAACTTTACACACACACTCCTTGCTTACAATGAAAAACATTTGAATGATGTTTTTTGGGTTGGATGACAAATGAAAGAGTAATAAAGAAAATTGAAGAAGAAATTTTCTAAACAAAGCCGCCCCCGAAGTCTACGGTTCACAGAACCACTAGTTTACATACATACAACCTGTGTAGTGCTGTAATTACTGTCATTTCCTAAAGATAACTACTAGTACTAAACGAACTCACTACACATTACTTCCTAAAGCTTACTACTAAACGAACTAGCGAACCTATTGCCACTACCCGGGCATGTATGCCGTCGATCGGCATGTGTACCATTTGCAGGTGAGGCTCGCTTGAGCATTTGAGATCTTGGTCAGAGCACTTGGGGTGCGTTAGTGGTCTGAACAGGTCTGACAGCGTGGGTAAGCCTGCCACAAATTGGGTAGCGGGCAACGTAACACCGAATATCCTACTATATCCTACTAATATTATAAACGCGAAAGTTTGTCAGTATGTAAGTATGTATGTATGTATGGATGGATGGATGTTTGTTACTCTTTCACGTAACGGGAAAAAATCCAAATTACCACGCGGACGAAATCGCGGGCGACCACTAGTAATGTTATAAACGCGAAAGTTTGTGAGTATGTATGTATGGATGGATGGATGTTTATTACTGTTTCACGTAAAAACTACTGTATGGATTTTAATAAAACTTTACAATAATATAGCTTATACATCAGAATAACACATAGGCTACAATTTATAAAGATATTGTGTGAATTGTTCAAAATATGACGATAAGTGTCAAGTAAGTAGGAAGCGACGATGACAAACCGAGTGCGCGATACTACGGGAACGGGAAAAAATTCAAATTACCACGCGGACGAAGTTGCGGGTGACCACTAGTTGTATATAAAAGAGCTTATTATTCTATCTAATTGTCCTTGCCCTGAGTAAAGCTTCGACTATATAGCACAGCGTCCATAAAGTCTAAATTTAGAATGACGACATTATTATAATAGTAACTAATAATAGGAATCACTACACACGTAAATACACATAAAACCCTTATATAGCAAGCTATTCTGACTTCATTGTAAATTAACGGTTCTGTTCACCCTTTATCTAGCTATACAATCTAAATTCTATTAAGCGTTCATCCCGACACTTAACACAAACATCTACTTAAAAGGCCAACTTTCACGCTATTAACTTGTATGGGACGAGGTGCAGAGTTGTATAGCTTACAGAAAATTATGGACTTTTGCCTAGATGAGTACAACTATATGCGATGTAGGGTTATACTTGCTTTCTAATGTATTATGTATTAATTATTTTATAGCGAGGTGTGGTTTTACGTGAAGGACCCTTTGACACCACCATCTTGCACCACTGGTGGTGTCAAGGGTATTTTTTAATAACCATTACACTACCAAAGAGATGCACCGAGCCTTTGATATTATATTGACGTAAGTAGTGTACATCTGTAATATTTATGAGTTATATTCTAGGAATAGTAGGAATGTCATGTATTCCTGGTACATTTGAGGTTTGTGTCTTTTATAATGAACAATCATTTTCATTCATATATATATTTTATTACTGTAAGGAGAAAAGGCTGCTTCGGTGGCGTGGTCGGTAGTGCATCAGCTTTCGACTCCGGAGTCTCGGGTTCGATTCCCGGGTCGAATCAAATATTTGTGTGATCCACAAGTGTTTGTTTCGGAGTTTGGGTGTTTTCTATGTATATTATGTATTTATTTACAGTACAAGTATGTTTATCAGTTGTCTAGATCACATAGCATAAGTTTATAGCTTAGTGTGGGGTATAGACTTGTCCCCTATTATGTGGGACCAACAAAACTATTTTGCATAGCACGGAAAGCCCGACACGCACTTGTCCGGTTCTTCCTTATTTCTTCCTTTGCAGATAGTTGCCGAATTATAAAGGTAAAGACAAACTGAGCCTACGTTATGCGACGTATGCAATGCGACGTGGGAGACAGACATATTCAACGTATGACTTAGCTATACGTTATTTACATCAGACTGCAGACGTACACGTATGTGATAGCCCCGTACGCGTGGTAACGTGACAATACATGAATCTGACTCATACGACAGCATTGCGAATGACAAGAAGTTTGTTTTTCAGAATACAAATTCACCCCAAGGGATCCCAAGGGTCAAGATCATGTTCAGCAGCACAAGCATGGCAGTGTCGACGTAACCTATGTCATTCGAGTAATTTAAGCCAACGATATCGCAGTCGCTCCACGGAAAATATCGAAGTTCAGCCGCATTGCAGTTAGACTGGAAAAGCCGACCCCAACTAGATTGGGAAAAGGCTCAGTGGATGATGATGATGACATCGCAGAGAATTACGAAAAATGTGTTAAGAAGCGACATTTTCTGCGATATTATTGGTTAAAATTAGTCAATCGACAAAATGTCCCACTGCCATACTCCTGGGGCACATGTCCAATTTTTTTATGTTTTGATTTATTATCAGGCAATTTGAGAAAAGTTGCAGATCTGATATTAACTTATCCTACGACCCATAAATATATACCCTAAAACTAAAAACGTGCAGATGTCAAAATGCGCATACGTCGCGTACGAAGGCTCAGTTTGTCTATGCCTTTAGCTTTCAGATAGACCGTGTCCTTGTCTACTATTCAACTTATATATCTCTATATATGTAAATGAATCCCTATTTCCCTTGGTCACGACATCACGCGTGAACGGCTGGACCGATTTCGCTAATTCTTTTTTTGTTGTGTTCGTAATTACCAGGATCAGATCCTTCTGATCTTATGGAAAAAAAAAAGTTGTACGGAACATTAGAAAAATTGATGCGGTACGAAGTTCGCCGGGACAGTTTGTCTATTATAAAAATAGATCCAGCTACGTTACAGAGAGTGGTCATTACCACTAGTATGTATCGTAAAAAACCTCTCTAGATTATCTTTACCCATAAAAGACATGTTTAGAAATATAATATTAAATCATTAATTCAACAAACGTATTAGTTAAGATTGTGCCATTTCTAGAAACAACGATTGTATCAAAGTTGCGGCTTCCGGTGGAAGCTAGATAATATTTAATTGGCGTGAAAACTCAATAATTGAAGATAAAATCAGCTTTGGAGCAAACCAATTATATGGCTGGCAGTGTTGTGACTATTAATGATTTTCGATAGTGTGGGATTTATCGATAAAATTGTCATTATTCATATTATTTTATAAAATGTACATACAATAGGGGTTCCCAGGTTCTCGAGTGGTGCCTGCCAATCAATGGACGAAGTTCAAGCAGGCTTTAAAGTTTCTAGTAAGCGGCAATAGGCTTGCTCCCTGTTACCACGTACTATTTCCTATTCTGTGCTGTTACGTGAGACCGATAAAGTGCCTGCACACATTTACGCAAGAAATTTATATCATTACTTGATTTAAAATTAGTCTAAAACCTACCCAACGTTCTAATCTCCATTTTATACTTCAAGAAAGTTCATCCAGCTGTTTACGTAATAATCAAACACGCACAAAACATAAGTCGCATATTGATATTATTATAATTACAAGTTAAGAGATCGCTAGTGAATTCAGTGAAGTCAGTTGATAGAACGTTCCTCCTTAAAAGATAATAGGCATTGGGTTTAGTCTTCGAAAAATAAATATTCAAATCTACGGAAATTAACACAAATCATACCAATAGAGGTACATAACTTTTACTCCTGTTAATTACCGTAGAATATTATAATATGTAGATTATGAATCGCGGCAGTTTAAAAGTTAATAAAATTATATTCAAATATCGATAAGTACATATAAATGTAGCTATCACATCACTAGCACATCGCATGTGGGTATTCCGCGGTTGTACACAGCGACTCATTAGTGGCACTATCGCAGGCACATTTGCGGCTACCGTCATCGTGTACTATAATTGTTCTGACTTAACCGCAGTTCATAGGCTGTATACAACGCTATCTATACCGACTTTGAATTGCGGTAAACATAATAATATCATCTCAGTTTTATATGTAAATTTCGCTTCCCTTAGATAATAATGTATCTCATATAATTATCTGTCCCTCCTATCGCTTAAATTTATTGACAGATTTCAAGTGAAAGGTAGCAGCACAATAAAGAAAAAACCAACCAAGTGCGAGTTAGAGTCGCGCACAAAGGGTTCCGTACCGAAAACGGCAAAAAATACATGTCTGTTGTATGAGAGCACCTTTAAATATTGATTATTGGGTATTTATTATTATAGCGGCAACAGAAATACGACTGCGAAAATTTCAACTTTCTAACTATCACGGTTCATGAGATACAGCTGGAGACGGACGAACGGACATCGAAGTCTCAGTAATTGGGTAGCCGTTTTACTCTTTGGCACGGAACCCTACCGGAACCCACGGAACCCATTAGTAGCCCCGTACAGATAGACAGTGGTATTTTTTACGCTCAAAATTCATCGCAACGGCAATAGAATCGCCCCTATCAAGTGGGTGTAATAGGGGGCAAGCCCATTACCGTTTTTTGGGCACTTTTAATTTGCCAGAGCCTTTCATCTAGGTATTAGCAGATACGCTTGTGTTTTTACTAAAAACTGGAAATAAATGAGATTTTAATAATGTGGTACCCCAGAAAATTTATAAATACTAATATCTTGCCATTACATTTTCGCGGAAAACTAATTAATTTGCTATTTATCTTATATTAGTAAACGCAGCCTTGCCCGCTTGACAAATTATATTTTACACAAAAACCTTCCTCGAGAACCGCTCTATTCATAGATGAAAACCGCATCAAACTCCGTTGAGTAGTTTTAAAGATCTAAGCATACAATGGCATAGGGAACGATAGCTACTTTGTTAAATGATTTACGAGTATATTCCTTAAATATTTCTAAGCTAAGTCACAGGTCGTATGTTCATTTATTGGTGTGTTGTTTTATAACATTGTTGTAGGTGACACGCTAAGTTAACAATATAGATTATTCACGCTCGTGTATCGATACAATCGTGCAAATTTACCGAATATCGAGTACACATCTCACATCCCTACTATTGGTTCCCGATTCCAAAAATCAAAAGCAATCGAATACATTTTTGTGAACATTTAATAATACTCAAAACTTGTTTATATGTTTTCAATTTGTGAAATATAAGAATAAAGGATGTTTGATCATTTGAACGTTTTAACTTTTTAATAAGCAATGATGCTTTACCATTATCGACACGAAGACGAGAGACAATAGTATCTAACCTATCGTCTAAAATGTTCGAAGCTCGCGTGAACGATGCCATCGAGTCGGTCCGGAATCGAATAAATTATCTCGAGTGAATGAATCCACGATCGCATAATTTGTCGCAATATGCTTTGGAAATTCTCATAGCGATATGGTAACGTAGTCGATATGGATCATTTGAACAAAACAAAGAGATGGTTTAAAATAGTTTATTTGCTTTAGATTGTGGTAAGAGAACAAAAGAAAGAAAAACTCGTGGTCAAGAGGTAACTGACTAAGTAAACAGATTGCAAAGGTTAAGCAACATCTAGTCAGGCTGGTCTTCGGATGGGTGACAGTTTCTTAAGATATTGAAACCTCTATACCTTGGATAGCACGTTAAGCTGTCGGTCCCGGTTGTCATACAAACATCTATGGCAGTCGTTACGGGTAGTTGGAGCCGTTAAACAATACAGAACTTAGATATCACCCATGGGTTGTGGAGGTCAGATGGCAGTCGCTTCACGGAAATAGAATAGAAGAAACACAATTCAAACAATTCGTAAGTACCAACAATTTTAGTAAGTAATTCAGAAATGATGATGCGGAGTCCATACTCTGAGACAATTATACTTGCAGATTGTACAAATAAGTATTTGACTCGGGATCTCTGATTCTTAAGAGGTCGTACGTTCTATCGACAAAGCCACACTATTGTACTACAACCAAAGCCTTTATAAATCTACCACGACATGTTCGTAGGTACCTTTTAAAATTATTATATATAATATACCACAAACGTCTACCATAAATCCTTCAATACGATCGTCAATCGACTGGCATTATGTACCAGGAAAATATCCAACAATGGCTATTTGCAATTATAATATAAACGTTATTGTAGTACATCGAGGAACTCAAAGTACGGCATTATAGTGCGTCTAACGGAGGACCGCTTTGACACAGCGCTTTATGGAAACATCGCAATAAACATTAAACAAACTTATACTTCACATCGTACGATTTCAAATCACACACGTTTCTCCTTGTGTCTTACGTAATAAGGTTTAATATTTACATTATTACACTTAAATAACTACAAAAGAAACTTGGTAATAGAAATCTAACAGTGCCACCCGTAGACACCCTTTGTCCATTCCCGGATTGAATATCGTATGTATAATCGTAAACTTGAATCGATTCTTACAAATACGAAGAATCGATATTGAAATCGGCAAGCATTGAGGTTTTCGAATAAAAGCATTATTGTGTGGAATAGAAAATTATAAAAGGATAGTGTTGGGATATTATATTCTATTCGGTATTCAAAAATCCAATATAAGTACCCTTAAGTTATACTATTTTCGATTTCAGGACTTAAACGCGTAATTTATCTTATGTTTGGCCTGACGTTTCCACCGAGTAACATCGGGCCGTGGTCACAAGCTGACTGGAGCTGGCGGCGTCGATAGCGAGAGGCGCGGGCAGACTCTCCATCTACCCTCACCGGGTCTTGATTTTTCTATGGTGCGTTGCTAAAGTACTTACACACTACACTCACGACATTCGCCCGGGCAGACTTCGGTTGCACGTTGCGGTTTTTTATTTTATTAATTTCAAGGTCCCACGATGAAGGTAGTCTGTAAGGACGGCGGGATAGCCACCCGCCGCGGCCGTCCTTACAGAAGTAGGCTAGAAGGGTGCTGTGGGGCAAAGGCCCCGCAGCACGCAACCAGATTCATTCACCGACGCGGGATAAAACCCAACCCCAACGACGCGGGATTCTCATCCCGACCAAACTCCCGTAGAGACCACACAGGTGGTCAAAGTCCGCCGGGCGCCACTGGAAGTACCTTCTGCGTGTGCACCAGAGACCCCCGGCAACGGACGTAACAGCGGCCGCAGCCGTGGGCCGCGGAGTTTAAAAAAAAAAGCAGTAGTATCTTTTTTTTCCGAAACGGAGTAGTTCTCAATTCGAATGTGATTTTTTAATTATGTTTATGATTTTTAAATAAAATCTACTTGCCCAGTGCAGCAGTGGTCCCATTTCAATTTGGTCCCATTCCGACAGTTATTTGGTCCCATTTCGGTGATTACAAGACAAATTTTTTTTACAAATTAATTGGCTGAATCGTAAGATACAAAGTCAGGAATCAAACCAGTGCGTTATTTTCTGGGAGTCCTGTCAGTTTCTTTTTATAAACCTAACACTAGCTGATCATCGCGGCCCCACCCCCGTCATTTAGTTTTCTTTCTCGTGAGAACACATAACCGGGATGAAATGTAGCCTATGTTACTAAAGTATGACGTAGCTACATAAGTGAAAGAATTTTCAAAATCTTTCAAAAACTATCAACACTTGAAGGAGGCCAAAGTTCGCCAGCGTCCCGAAGTTATCCTTTCCAGGGCGTATTTAGGAAACCTGGCAATAAATAAATATATATATTTTTATATTTTTGAACATTCTCACACAACGTCATCTAGCCCAAACTAAGCTAACATAAGCTGGTGTTATGGGATTTAGACAACTGATAAACATACTAACTTATATATTTCTAAATACATACATACTATACATTTAAAATACCCCAAACAAACATTTTGTGGATGACACAAATAATTTGATTCTACCCGGAATCATATACCACCGCCCCTGGACCCGACGGCATTCCGGGCCGTGTATGGGTCCTGGCCCTCGAGGAACTCGGGCCTCGACTGAGGGGCTCTTCAGCGCATGCCTCGAAAGGGGCCAGTTTCCCGAGGTGTGGAGGACGGGGAAACTGGTCCTGATCCGGAAAGCGGGGCGGCCGGTGGACTCACCGTCCGGTTACCGGCCGATCGTGCTGCCCGACGAGGTGTGTAAGCTCTTTGAGCGAATTATCGCGGAATGCCTCGTCGAGTATCTCACGCGTGTGGGCCCAGACCTGGCGGACAACCAGTACGGTTTCCGTCGGGGACGGTCCACCGTGAGCGCGATCATGCGCGTGAAGACCCTGGCGGAGGAAGCAGTCTCGCGGGGCGAGGTGGTGCTGGCGGTATCCCTTGATATCGCCAACGCCTTTAACACCTTACCCTGGAGCTGCGTTAGAGAGGCACTGATCTACCACGGAGTGCCTCTCTACCTCCGTCACATTGTCGGGGCATATTTATCCGAGAGGGCCATAACTTACCCTAACTGGCTCGGGCCAGCTCGGCGAGATGTGTCGTGCGGTGTTCCTCAGGGGTCGGTCCTAGGACCTCTCCCGTGGAACATCGGATACGACTGGGTGTTGCGGGGTGCGTTGCCTGAGGGCGTCAGTGTAACTTGTTACGCGGGCGATACCCTCGTCACGGCACGGGGAGCAACGCACCAGGAGGCAACACTCAAGGTCACGACTGGGGTTACTGAAGTCGTGGGTCGGATACGGCGGTTGGGACTGGACGTGGCACTGAATAAGTCCGAGGCTCTGGGTTTTCACGGACCTCGGCGCGGGCCACCTCCAGGATCCAGCATAAATGTAGGGAGCGTTAGCATCGGTATCGAGCCCTCAAAGTGACGGGGGCAGTAGGCGCGCTTTCGCGACTGATGCCCAACTTAAAGGGACCCAACGCTTCCTGCAGGAGACTGTACCTGGGGATCGTGCAGAGTATGGCCGTGTATGGGGCTCCCATACGGGCGCCGAGACTGACGGCCAACAACACTGCTGTTTTACACAGATCGTTGAGGACCTTGGCCGTCAGAACAACAAGAGGGTACCGCACGATCTCCCTAGAGGCTGCATGTCTCCTAGCCGCGACCCCTCCATGGGACCTGGAAGCGAGAGCCCTTACGTCATTGTTCCAACAAATCCTACATCGCGCTAGCGATATTTGCATACTCTTACTTATAAGCAAATATGTTCTGGCTACAAATTTTACTGTTCTCTCTGAGCCAGTCTTGATAATGCCTCGTTTAGAGGCGAAACAATTGTCGACGTTTGTTTGTCCTTTTTAATTTTGCGAAAAATTAATGCTATTATATTTTGAAAGTTTTTAACATCTTACTTACCATTACTTTGAATATACCGTAATTAATATCCATTCGCAATTTAAGAGACTTTACAATATCCAATTCGGAATACCAATATTCAAATATCGAACTCGCAGTAGTTCACGCAACTGTTTTGAACTACTGTAAATGACGAAGAAATTACGGCGTAAAAGTAAAATGTCACTGGCATAAACCAAACATTTTGTGTACCGTCATTATCACATTAACACCTGCTACCTACCTAATCTTATCTTTTATCATCTATAGTACTCTTAAGTAATCTTATCTTACCGTATCTTAATGTAAATCGAAAGGCATTCGAAACACCTTCGAATCAATTTAAAAGATCAATAATCGTTGTCCATTGCGTTTTATTGTCAACCAAAGTATTTTCTTTTTAGTACAGTGCCAGCAATAGTGTCACATTTGTGGTATAAATTACGATTAACTAAATAATAGGTTTAATTTATATGTAAATGATGGAGAAAGCAGAACAGAATCCGAGTCGGAATTGTGAAGATTTTACTGTTAATTGCGCTTTTTTTATCTTGGAAAATATAATAAGATGTCTATTGATTGTTTGTGCTTGTATTTTCTTGTTTATCTTACTTTTGTTTCCTGTTTCATCCTAAACTATAAAACCCGAGTATAGGTAATATAATTTTGTCTTTCACCCTATGATTTTTTAAAAGTATAGAGGTTCAGAAGAACGTGTCGATGTATAGAGCCTTCAGATAAGTCATCATCATCTGCCTGCCCTTATTCCATTTATTTGGGGTCGGCGAAACATGTTTTTCCTCTCCACACATCCCTGACAGCCGTCATCTGTTGTTCGATGTTCATCGATGGAGCGATCGTTTTTAAATAATAATAAATAAGAAATAAATGTATATTATTGTAAAAAAGCGTGAGGTGCATAGTGTCAATAGTTATAAATATTTTATTGAGAGATGCACCTCACGCTTTTTTTTACAATAATATACATTTATTTCTTATTTACACTATTCTAATAAAAGCGTGTTAAAAAAGAAGAAGAATATGTAAAGCCACGTATTAGATGGCCGCGAGTATAATATTTACTTTACCTACACATTGTTCGTGTTCCTAAATAACATAATAATAATTGGGCGTGTAGCTAATAAATAAATAAATATTGTTGGACATTCTCACACAACGTCATCTAGCCCAAATTAAGCTAACATAAGCTTGTGCTATGGGATCTAGACGACTGATAAACACACTTATATATTTCTAAATACATACATATTTTACAAAGAGAATACCTAAACTCCGAAACAAACATGTGGATCGCACAAATAATTTGACTCGAACCGGAATCGAACCTGGGACCTCAAAGACGGCAGTAGCAAACTCATACCACTGCGCCACCGAGGCAGTCAAGCTTGCAATATTGATTCTTTACTAAATGTCTAGTAAATGGTCCATAATAAATTGTGCCCACTTTCATACCAATCTGTATAATGTAGACGCATTGAATAAATAACAAACAGCCGAAAAATCTCCACAAACTTTCACATAGATAATTTTCGTTTCTATCAAACAGAAACGTATTATTCCAACCAAAATCATTGTCAATATACCTATTTGAAATGACCAACCATAAATAAACATTTTCTATTAAACTTACTATACCTAATCTTAAACTTTAACCTTCCATAAAATCTATAAGAATCTTCCTCAGCAGATACGCGCTCAATCTTGCCCAGTGATTGATGACTTAGAATGAATGAATGACCGAATGGAATCGATTTACTGAGCAATAGCCGCCATTTGCATATGTATAGTGAGTAAAATGAGGGTCTTTACACACTGTGATACGTTTAAAGCTACTTTTGTAGCTTCGAGGTGGAATTTCAAATAAGATGACCTATGATAGGTGTACTTAGACGGTGAATAAGATTGTTGGGTTTAAATTTAATGTATTTTAGGTGGCGATTTGAATCTTTTGTAGGTAGATTCTTATAAATATTATCTATATTCGTATAGTTAGTATATTTATTATACATAATACTAGTGGTCGTCCATAATATGGTGGAACAGAAGACCTCACGAATATTAACAACATGATTTAGGCTCCCTTCCGAAAACTGATTTAAATAAAAAAATTGATACTCATAACACATGTTCTACAAATAAACTTATCTTATCTTATCTTATCC
Source organism: Nudaria mundana (assembly GCA_963556515.1). NCBI lineage: Eukaryota > Metazoa > Arthropoda > Insecta > Lepidoptera > Erebidae > Nudaria > Nudaria mundana. The sequence continues at coordinate 6,901,603 of OY748302.1, read as the reverse complement.
TATCTTATCAAGGAACACTTGTGCCAAGTTTCGTGGAGATCGGATTAGACATTGGAACGCTACTAGCTCGGAACACACATACAGACAGACAGACATACAGACGGACAAAAGCAGAATTACTAGTCGCGATATATTGACGCTTCGCTCGGTCGGTTGAAAATAACCAGGGGCCTCCTGTGCAGGTGACGATGATTCTGGACTTGGAGATGCTGATAGGTCCTTCTAGTACTAACATTTGTAAAGAAACAAAACATATTAGTTGAAATATATACATACCTCTTTATTCCCCGACGTTTTGACCATGTTACAGGAGTCGTGGTAACAGGTTGACTACTAAGCGAACTTTTATTAGACGAGCGTATTTTTCTACGGACAACGGACCGTTGTTTTCACCGTGGTGTGTGGCAAACAATGAATGCTTTTACTCGCAAAGGACACAGGTCCGTCGAAAGAATTGCGCCGAATGCACAAATTACGCTCCTCTAAAAAAGCCCTTACTGTGGTACTTATTTTAACTTTCGCGTTTTGTACACATTATAAACTTAAGACAAACTTAAGACAAGTCTTTTATGCGATTATTGAGATATATACATACCTCAAATATTGGATAGATATTATTAATAATTCTGCGAAAAATTAATGCTATTATAAATTTAAAAAGTTGTTTTCTTAAAACATTTTACTTACCATCGCTTTGATATACATACCTCTTTATTACCTGACGTGTCGACAGAAACCAGTCCACCCCTGACCACGATCGACCTCCATGATCGGGGCCTGAGGACGGCGGGATCGCCACCCGCCGTCCTTGTACTTGTAGTCACGGGCTGATCTCCGCAAGTCCACGTCTAGTGCGCGGGTTTTGCGTGTGGGTGGGACTCTCTCACTCGAGCCTACAGATCTCCTCCAGGAACGCCAGCAGGCCCCGCACGTTGTGCAGAGCTTCAGGGATTGATCCTGGAGACCCGAGATGCCTTGCCCTGTAGTCTTGGACTTCCTCACAGCGCAGGATTAGATGGCTGACCGTCTCGTCCTCAGCCATGCAGGCCCTGCAAAGGGGACTGTCTGTAACACCGATAGTATATAGGTGTTTGTTTAGGAGGCAATGCCCCGTAATGACACTTGTGAATAGACGGAGATGGGATTTTTTCAACGTCCCAAGTCTGCCGGTTAGCCGACGATTGAGTACAGGCAGAGCCTCCCTCGCCTGCCGACAGTCCGACAGGCTCGTCCACAGTGTGTTGTGTTGTGTATAAGTTCTGTGTGCCAGAAGTGTTCGTATAGTGCCTACCGGTATTGGTAGGATTGGCTCTGGTCCAATGGACGTTTGGCTCGAGCCCCTTCTGGCAAGCTCGTCCGCTGCGTCATTACCTCTAGAGCCGCTGTGTCCTTTAATCCACTGTAATGTAACGTGGTTGTACTTACTTATCTCAGCTAAGCGCTGATGACAGTTGTAGATTAGGCCCGAATTGACAATGTTACTGTCAAGGGCTTGTAGAACCGACTTGCTGTCCGAGAGAATTCTAATACTAGAGTACCTTACCTCTCTGGCAGCTATGGCCGTGGCTGCTTCTAGGATCGCATGGCTTTCAGCTTGAAATACCGTGTTGTAGGATCCTAGTGGTGTGGCTAGTTTGATCTGGAGGTCTTCGGAGAATACTCCGCTGCCTGTCCCAGATGCAGTTTTGGATCCGTCCGTGAAGACTCTAAATTCATGGATGTTAAGGCCTTCGACGTCGTCGTCTTCATATAACTGGGTCTTGTATTTTTTGTCGAAGATAAATGTTTTCGGAATCCTGTCCGACCCTGCCATTAGTATTGGGAAGTCGTTGAAGATTGCGGCTAGTATACTAGTGTGTTTTGTGTTTGTGTCTCTCAATAAGTGGAGTGACTTCAACCTTAGTGCTGATGCCGCGGCTTCTTGTATGATGTAGAGGTGAAACGGAGGGATGGTTAGCATGGCCTCCATTGCAGCAGTAGGTGTTGTTTTCATAGCTCCCGTGATGGCCATACAGGCCAGTCTTTGGAACTTTTGCAGTTTTTGTGTGCAGGTTGTAAGCTGGCATCTAGGCCACCAGACTAGTGCACCGTAGCATAACATGGGCCGAATGACTATGTTGTATAGCCATAGCGTCACTTTTGGTGAAAGACCCCAGGACTTGCCTATCATCTTTCGACAATGCCAGAAGGTGATGCTAGCTTTGTTAATTTTGTCTTCTACATGTTTACTCCAGGTTAGTTTATCATCCAGGGTTACTCCTAGATATTTGACCTCTTTGGACAGTGTAAGACTAGTTCCAAAAAGCTTGGGCATCCTATAGTTGCCCAGCACCCGCTTGTTGGTAAACATAACCATTTCCGTTTTTCCTGGGTTTACGGAGAGGTCGTATTGATTGCACTAGTTTTCGACGGTGCGGAGTGCTATCTGAGTGAGGTCACAGACAATGTTGGCTTCTTTGCCAGTTATTAGTATAGTAATGTCGTCAGCGTAGCCGACCGTAAAAAGGTGTTTTTTGTTGAGAGTAGCTATGAGACTGTTGATTACTAGATTCCAGGAGTGGAGATAGGACACCTCCCTGGGGACAACCCCTGGCCACCACTACCACTTCTGCTTCATTATCCAGTATGATGACCCTTTTGCTAAGCATGTTTTTGATCCACCCCGTGAGCACTGGGTTTGCACCGTGATGCTCTAGTGCCGAGGTGATGCTATTAAAGTTGGTTTTGTCAAAAGCGCCCTCAATATCTATGAAGGTGCCTAGGCAAATACCTTTGTTTTGTATCGCTTCCTCCACTCGGCTTACCACCTGGTGGAGGGCGGATTCTGTTGATTAACCGGCAGTGTAGGCGTGCTGGTTGATGTGTAGTGGGGTGTTGATCAGCACGTCTTCTCTTAGAGTCCTCTCACACAGTCTTTCAAGTGTTTTTGTGAGGAAAGAGGTGAGGCTGATTGGTCTAAATGATTTAGGATTAGTGTAGTCACTCTTACCTGGTTTGGGTATGAAGATAACCTTCACCTTCCTCCAGCTCTTAGGAATGTATCTGTAGGCCAGACACGCCCTCATGATTTGTAAGAGTGGTGTAAATAGTCTTAAACCCCCCCATTGCAGCAGCGCTGGGAATATGCCATCCGGGCCTGCTGACTTGAACGGTTTAAAGGTGTTTATGGCCCATGATAATCTATCTGGCGTAATTACTGTTTGGGCGTATTGCCAGCACTCATCCGTAGGCGATGATAGGTCCTCGCTCACCTCCACAGTTTGCAGGTACCTGCAGTCCGGGAAGTGAACGCTCATTAAGACTTGTTGCCCCTCCTTGGGTGAGTTAGTGTAGCTTCCGTCAGGCTTAAGTAGGCTACCTAGGTGTGGTTGGGAGGCCAAAACCTTCCTTACCCGATTAGCCTGGTCAACGGAGTTTATGTTACTCGTGAAATTTCTCCACGATTCAGTTGATCTAAAACGGATTCGTTTTTTGTATTTAGAATTGGCCTCCTTGTAGGAGTCCCAGTCTTCTTCTGATCTGGTGTTCATGGCCCTATTGAAGCGTCTTCTAACAATCTTCCGAAGTCGCTTCAGTTCGGGACCCCACCATTTCTGTTTGTTTTCAGGTGGACCTACTCTCGGGGTGTGCAGAGGGCACGCTAACTCGTAGCTATTTGTAATTATATCCGATAAGGCACTCACCTGTGATTCAATTTGTTGTGTGCTGGTTATGGACGTTGTCAAGGTTAGAGCGTCCAATCCCGTCTGTAGTGAGCTTGCGTATTTACCTATGTTGGTTTTCCGCGGGTTTCTGCCCGGTGGGGGCTGAGGTATACTTATCTGTAAGTCGCATCTTATCCACCGATGATCGGCGCAAGATGCTTCCTTTGAGACATGCCAGTTTGTGACTAGTTCTTTTACCTTGTCTGTCGACAGGGTTAGGTCGATGATGGTTTGGCATCTTCTTGTCACGAAGGTGGGTTCTGATCCTATGTTTAAGATGTTTAGGTTAGTGCTAAATAAGTAATTAACTAAGTCATTACCTCTGTCATTGCACTTGTTCATGCCCCACAAGGTGTGGTGTGCATTTGTGTCGGCCGCTAGTATTAATTCCGTGCCTGTTCTATCGCAGTGTCCGATAAGCTGCGTTAGGTTGTGTGCCGGCAGTTCTTCACTGTCCGGCATGTAAGCCGAAGCGATGACAAATTCTGGCACGGTGTTGTTTTGAGTTGTAGAGATCCGCACGGCGTACAGGTCTCTGGAACAGAACTCAGTAAGTGGATGCGCACTTATGTCTCTAGTGACATAAATGCATGTACGCGGTCCGCTGTCTTGGGGGCCCGACACGTATAGCTTACCTCCTAGATTGAAGAGTCCGTGCACGCGACCTCCCCTGATCCATGGTTCCTGGATCAGGACAACGGCTGTGGTGTTCATCTCCAGCCATTTGCGCAATGTCGCCGTTGCCGACATGCTGTGCTGGAGGTTGATTTGTAGTATCTTAAGAGGAGTCTGAGGGACTGCAGCCATCTGAGCCTATTTCCCCTACTCCTCCCGTCTCGAGTTCCGCCAGCAGCGAGGTGATCTCATCCTCTGAGTGGTCGGACATGTCCTCCCCCTCATTACCTATTGAATGTATAGGATGAGATCCTATGCTGAAGTCGATGTTATCACCGACTATCGGTGTGGACGCCGAAGCAGGTTCGGCAGTGGTAGTTGGAGTTTGATGTTGTTGCGTGGGCTCAGTAGACGGATCAGCATCGCGCACCGCGGTCTCCGTGACTGCGCCCCTTACTCCCGGTTTGTCGTAGTACTTGCCCCCTGGCCCCAGGAACCGGATGTATACACTTCCGGCCCCTGCGGTCAGGCGGCGTCCGTGTGCCTGGATGATTGGTATGAGCGCCTCCGAAATGGAGGCTATCATGTACCAACCTTCTTCCCTCCGCTGTGCGCGATGGATGATCCACGTGTCCACCAGAGCCCACGGGTTTTGCCACGCGAGAATGGCACCCACTATTCCGGCGGTCTTATAGCCGCCTAGTGGGTCCGGGACCAGGAGGCAGCACCTGACCCGTCTGGGCATCTCGTTCGGACTCTTCACAACCAGCTTTTCGCCGGTGTCAAGAGTCCGACCTTCGATGTTCGACTTAAGCCAGGTTACTGCAGCCTGATTCCCGCACCATACCCTCACAGTGCCGTCATAGAAAGTCGGCCTGCCTGTGAAGGTTGGGCCCTCTTCGCCTGGCTTGCGTTTCAGAGCTCCTTCGATGAACTGCTGCTGAAGTAATAAAGTAGCCGCATCTGCCGTGGACTGTGTCATGGGACACCGCCCTTCTGTAGCCAGAGCCATGCAGATGGGCTTCTTGGCGATTGTGGCAAATGTGACTTGGCCTGGGTCTGGTTCATTAACCCTGGCCCGTTTTTCTCCGTCACAAGGTGTGAAAGACACCTCATGACGTGTTCGTTTTGATGGTGTCCCTTCCCCTTTCTCCTCCTTCCTTGGGTGAGGAACACCTGTGTATGGATAGGGACCGTAGCCCTTGTAGGGGCCCGGTCTCCGATTTAGTTCCATACCACCCATGGGGGCACCGTCTCCTGTGCGAGCAGGCAGAGGGACTTTGCTCTCGGTCTGATCGCACCTTGACGTCCCCGGCACGGGAGATACGCATGTATTTGTTTTTAAGTTTTTGTAATCCGTGGGGGCACCGCCACTGGAGTGAGCAGGCCGAGGGTCTTTGCCCTCGGTCTGTTCGCCCCGCGACGTCCCCGGCACGAGAGATGTTGATTTTTGGTCCTCCAGACCCATGGGGGCACCGTCGTCGAGACAGCCGGGCCGAGGGAGTTCTCCCTCGGTCCGACCACCCCCCGACGTCCCCTGCACGGGCGGGTCGGATTCCAGGCCGCGTTGTCTGGCTCTATGTCGGCGTTTAGAGCTTATTTTCCGGCTCTTGGACCTGACGCCTCCCTCTGATGCCAAGTCATGCTGGCGGGTCGGGGCTGCGGCAGGACCCGGACGCGGCATCTGCTCATCGGGTCTTCTAGGCCAGGATGTTTTGGCATCCCAGGTATTTGCGAAATTGTTTACAAGGTGTGGGCGTTCCCTTACCTCGTAAGGTCTAGGTATGGGCGTGAAGCGCCGTTTATGAAACGCAGTTGAGGCTGCGTTCTCGTGTCTCCGGGAGTGTGGGTGTTTAGCCCCTTCCCGGGTGGTAATGCGGGCTGCTGGTTGGCTAACCGCTGCCCCAGGTAAAGAGTGGCTAGGAGTTTCCGCCGAGGCGGTTGTCCCAGCGCACTGAGTAGAGGAGGGGGTTTTAGCCCTCTCCCCTGGTTTCGGTGTTGATTTTGTAAAATTAAACCCTTTCTCCATGTCTTGTGTTTGTTTTAATTCGTCCTTTTGGCTTCCCACCCTCCTTGGAGCCCGCAACTGGGAACACGCTATGCGTGTTAGGAGTACCAAAAAGATATAGAACCGCACGGAGGGGTTATGGGCGCGACATCCGGCTCTTGGTCTGTGGCCGGAGGTGAGGCGTAAGGGTAACGCCCCCCCCCCGAACTAATCACATCCCGCGAGCCTTCAGCATGGCCCTCCCCCACATCCCCACGGTTCTAGCCAGTTTCCCTCTGACGGGAAACTTGACCATTTACTCCATCTTGGCTCTAGATGGAGTCCACCGTTTTGCTTGAAATCAGGGCCAAAGGGAGCGTATTGACGGGACCCACCCCGTCTCAACTCCCCAGGATCCCTTCATCCCCGCATGCGGCGCTCAACTGCGCAGGCCCTAGCGCAGGTGGACGATGGTAGATCACTGATAATGTCCACAGGCTATCAGTGCAACCGTTGTGTAGGTAGACCGTCAGGTAGTGCCTACTGGGGATGAATCCCCAGTTGGTCACGGCCCGACGTTGTCCGTCTGAGAGGAAGGTTGGGCGTCCCCTGCTCCACTTCCCAGGCTGGCGCCCTCCCTCCATACAGGCGGGACTGTCTCCTACCACTGTTGTGGGAAAAGGATGTAGGAAAGGGCGGGGGGGGGGGAGGGGTGATGGGTAGCTTAATTGGTAGAGGTTGGATGTGCGAGCACCATCATGCCCAGTCCAACGATGCAATGTAATGCCAGTGTAGGTGTGGGATGGGATTGGTTGGGTTACTTACACCACTGTAGAGGTGGGGAATTCAGGAGATAGGGAGTTTCCTGTCGCGTCCAGTCCAACGAAATTCGCTAGCCTGAAGACGTTTCAGGGAGGAGAGGTAAATAGGGTGGGAGGTAGATGAAATTAAAATTGGTTGTGGGGTTGTTATGGGGATGGGATTTGAGGAAGAGGAATGGGAGAGGTGCAGATGTACTGGCCCCGACACGCCCAGTCCAGCGATAACGCTAGCCTGAAGACGCGACTGGTGACCGGTAGGTATATGGAGAGGTATGACTACAGGGTGCAAGTATGTGCGGTCGTTCCCGACACGCCCCGTCCGGCGATGAATCGCCAGCCTGGAGACGCGACTGGTGAACTGGAAGGAAGATTAGGAAGGGGTAGGGTCGCGACTGGCCGAGTTCAGTTACGTCTGTTTCAGAAGGAACCAGACCAAGAACAGGCAGCACCGCGCGAAGGTATCAGACCAGTCTTGGCTTGAGGATCACGGTAACTGTAGTACTACTCTCAAACCCATCAGCCTAAACGTGGGTGGGAGGAAATCCCACGTTTAAGTGGGTAGAGAACATAAGTTCTATACATAGCCTATGTTATCCGCCCACTGCCCTTACAACCCTTCCTACCCGCCGTCCTTACTACCCTTCTAGCCTGCTTCTGCAGGCTAGAAGGATTGCGTGCTGCGGGGCCTTTGCCCCATAGCACGCAACCAGATTCACTCACTGACGCGGGATAAAACCCTACTCCGCGGGATTCTCATCCCGACCAAATCCCCGCAGAGACCATAGAGGTGGTCAAAGTCCGCCGGGCGCCACTGGATATACCCTCTGCTAGTAACCAGAGACGCACGGCAACTCCAATTCCGCGGCCTAGGACCGCGGAATTAAAAAAAAAAACCCCTGACCACGGCTCTTCTACCAGGGTCGAAACGTCGGTGAGTAAAGAGGTATGTATAATTGCTATTATTGAGATATATACATATCTCAATAATAGCGTATAAACCCCGCTTCTCTCAAGTTTATAATGTATACAAAAGGCTGAAAATTTAAAAAATATTATGTATGTTTGTTGAACTGGGTGGTCTCGACAAAAACTGCAGACCAATAATTTGAAGAAAATAACTACATTTACGCGTGTTTGAAACATGAGGAATTGGATCAAAACAACACATCTACAATTCATTGTCCAAACGATAGGTTTTGAAGTGTACACCGTTAATACTGGATGCGCCTCCTGGCTGCCGATGAACTAATGATCGCTTTCTACCACGTCGGATTAGTATTGACATGACTTTTCTGTATTTCTATAAACTTGAGACAAGTGGGTCTTTTATTCGATTACTGAAATTTATTTCAACGCCTGTCTCAAGTTTATAATGTGTACAAAACGCGTAAGTTTAAATAGGTAAGTGTTTTCTGTATTTGTTTAAAGGTATATGTTACATGAAATCACTTTTCTTACCTTACAATTCATCACCAGCATATAAATATGTAGTGTTGCAAAAATTTGCAATATCTTATTACAGTAGGAACTCATAAGTTAAAGAATATCAATTCATGTAAGCTTGCTATGTCAAAGTTCTAAACTTGCAATCAATAATAAGATTTGAAAGAGCGTTCCTTACAATAACCTACTAGGTATATATTCATATTTTTTACGTTACCTACGCTCTAACTTAGATTAATACGTATAATGTAGTTCCAGTTTGCCTAAAAGAATATATTGGTTATTAATCTATTAAAGTGTTAAAGGTCCCTAACAACATCTTTAGGGCCCAAGCCATCTTTGCTTGTACGCGGTCCACAAGCTCGCCCCCTGTTCCCACGTAATAAGGGGCGAGTCTGAGTACCAACAATTACAAGTGAAATGAAGACGTAATAAACGCCAATGTCTATTTTGTCAGGGTTAAGGACGAGTTTTTGTACTTATAATAATATGTGAACTTTTAAGAAGCGTTTGAATTTTGTCTTATCCATTTAATTCTTTCGTGATGTATCGATTGGTGCGTAATTCAGTCGCGTACAACGTTATACCGTACAAACATGCAATCATAGGCAGGTGCGTAGACAATAGCCACTTGTAACAACTCACGTGCGTCCGGTAATCACTCGGTATTACCAACATTACCGAGATTACAGCCACACAGGCTTTGTTCTATTATTACCAATCTTCGATGTCCTGGTATTTGCATTATGTTCTACTTTATGGTTTTAAATAAAGAAAGACCGGATTTTGTAGGTATGTAACATCGGGGCTGGCTGTTGGAATTTAGGTACGGATTACAGAATGGTAATTGATCTTCTATTGTATTAGTACGGTGTCTTGCGCGGTGCTTCGCGCCGCATCACGCCATAGGTTTTGGCCTCTAACTTTTGACCCCTTAGGGCTAGGTCAAATTGTCGATTTTTTGGCTTGCTTCCAGATCGAGACCTATCCATAGAGGGGTCATCCATCATTGGAGCATAAGCAGTTCTCGAGAGCTAAGGGAGATATTCTCCATTTCTATATATAGATATATGGTAATAGCCAACTCCCTATTATGTTGTTAAAACGTGGGTGCATAATGCACTTCTGCCTAAGACTATATATTTGGAGTACCTACTCGTAAATGCAGTCCGAGCACAATTGGTCTGCATCATTGAAAGGCTAGAAACTAGGTAGATACTGAATGGTTGGAAGACGACGCCGACGTGAGTTCAATCTTCGGTCACCTCACTACTAGCGTAAGCGATACAAAAACCGACTTAAAATTACCGAAATGGGACCAAATAATTGTCGGAATGAGATCAATTTGAAATGGGACACGGGAAGTAGTAGCTACCTGCAGTAGGTACCAATATCGGTTCACCCAATCGAAAGATAATATGAAGTTACAACATAAAAACAATACAGTCGAATTCAGAACCTCCATCTATTCTGAAAGTCGATTAGAAATACAGAGTGGTTACATTAGACAGCTGATTTACTTTCCTGTTTTTGAAGTAATATCCTAGTAGGATGTTATGAACATACATACTTACCATGGGGTAGGCAGAAACTATGGAATTCCACTTGCTACGATCCTGGCATACTTCTTTCGCTACTTCCACTTTCATAACTATCTTCATGCACGCTCTCCGATTCTGGGTACTCTTGACCTGGACTTTGGTCAAAACATCTCCGATTTGGTCGAATTACGTTCGCCGAGGTCGACCCTTACCTGCCTGTCCATTCACACCCGCCTTATGTATCTGTTTCGTCAATCTTCTTTCATCCATCCTTTCTACGTGGCTGAACCATCTTAGCATCCCTTTTTCTATCTTATTCACTACATCTTCTGATACACCGCAACGTTCTCGAATCACGCTCTTCCTCACTTTATGAACCAATGTCACTGTCAATGTCTGGATGCTATGAAGATGCAGAAATATATTCTCGGATCATTTGTAGTTCCGATTTCTCTTAATAATTGTGCAAAATTGCCGAGTGTCAACGTCGAGATTATCGAATTGTACAGAATTACCATTGATTACAGAGAAAACGAGAAAATACACATGAAAGCTTGTTGACAATTGTTGGATATCAAGAGTGGGTGATGTTTATCGCTCTTAGCGTTTCTTAACCACCGGTCACTGCAGTGGAATGGAGCAAGTCCCACAGCGACACTTGTCTATTGACAATTTAATTGCGGATAGTTATCTAAATAGAGTTGCTACAACTTTAAGAATGAAATTTATAAAATCGAAAAACCTTTTTCCCACTCACAAAGGAAGAGACCAAGGATTTCTACCTGCTGCGATCCTGGCGTAGATTTTAAGCGGCTTCATCTTTTATCAGTGTCTTAAAAGTACTCAGCGTCATTGCCGACCGAGAAGATTGCCAGAATGCTGGCTGCGTTGCTCAGTTGGATGGCTTTCTTTTTCTTTTTTTTTATTCCGCGCCCTAAGTACACACTCCGAAGAAATGTTGGATGGCTATACGTGCTTAATTCTTTTGCTGTTGCCAGAGATCATATACCTACAGTAGAAAATCAATAACCATTCTGTAGTCTGGACTTCAATTCCAATACCCCGGACCGATGTAACATGGGCGCCTACAATCGCTGCAGTCTGGGTATTATCCACTCTATATAAAGTCATAATAATTTACATTGTACACGCAAGCAACGATTATTGTTGCGACCGGTCGAGTCTGACAAATGCAGGATCTTGTTGTTACGCAATTTATTATTTTCTACACAAATCCTGTTCCATGCATCTGAGAAAAACAACTTGTCCGTATATAAAGCGTTCTGTTAATGGACTGTGGGCTGCGTTTTATTTTATTTGTTTACTGCATCATGCTTGTTTGAATATTTAGTTTAAAACAGAGTTAAGTATAAAAATACGTTCAGTGCATATGCATTCACAAACACATCCCTACACAAATAGAAGTCTCTATTCTTAAAGGAGCATAGAGGGTGTATTACGCCCGTATTTCATCAATTGTCCCAACACTTTACAGGATGGACCATCCTGTTTATGGACTACTCCTATGCCCAAACACATACAGTGAAACAAACTCGAAAAGTTAAAACAGAGTTAAGTATAAAAATACGTTCAGTGCATATGCATTCACAAACATCCCTACACAAATAGAAGTCTCTATTCTTAAAGGAGCATAGAGGGTGTATTACGCCCGTATTTCATCAATTGTCCCAACACTTTACAGGATGGACCATCCTGTTTATGGACTACTCCTATGCCCAAACACATACAGTGAAACAAACTCGAAAAGTCCTGGATATTCAAGTGGGAGATGTTTCCATTACTGTACCGATCTTGCTCGCAGCCACTATTACCTGTTTCCTGCAATGAAGACCTTGCCTGAGACACAGCGTTTAAGCGTTTAGACTCTTCATGATGAAGTGGACCTACGGGAGTAAGTATAAACTTAATAAATATTGAACGCGTAATTCTAAGGAAGTAATAAATAGTTATACCAGTTCTTATCAAAAAAAATGTTTATGAGTGCTCAGAACATTAGAACATTTAAGACAATTTATCGATGACGTGTAAGATTTTTTTTATACAATCTTGAGTATTGTAACTTAAGTATTGTATTGTGCCGATCAACTGAAAAGGCTCTGGCTAACATAAAAGTGCTCGGTTTGCGGCATTAGATTCGTCACCTATTTATTATGTGGAACTAGCAATGGTGAAAAAAATTCCTCTACCTACACCTTCGGGACACAAGATTATAATAATATTTATGTATTGATGTATGTCTTTTGTCTGAATTTTAACTCTTCGGGGATAAATATGTTGGTAATTTTGCGTTGTGTCTGTGTTTACAATAGGTACTCATTGTAGGTAAATAGTACCAGCTGATCACCGGGTCTCCACCCCGTTCCCGATTCCCATGGGAACCTATTAACGGGCTAAAAAATGTATCTACATATACATATAATCGGTTTAGTAGTTACGGAGCCTATACAATTCAAATAAACATACAATCAAATGTTTCCTCTTTACAATATTATTATAGACTAGCTGATCGCTGCAGCTCCGCCTGCGTGATTTATTTTACTCGTTCCCGGTTCCCGTGGAAACACATTACCGGGATAAAAAGTACCCTATGTTACTCAGGGTGAATGTAGCTTTCCAATGGTGAAAGAAATTTTGAAATCGGCACAGTAGTTTTTGAGTTTATTCATTACAAACATACACACAAAAATACAAATCTTTCCTCTTTATAATAGTAGTTTAGATTATAAACGAAGTTAGGACATAGGATTATGAGACATCACTTAGAATTAACATACATACATACATACATACATAAAATCACGCCTCTCTCCCAGTGGGGTAGGCAGAGACCACGGATTTCCACCTGCTACGATCCTGGCATACTTCTTTCGCTTCCTCAACTTTCATTAATGTCTTCATGCATGCTCGCCGGTTACTGGTACTTTTAACCTGGCCTTTATTTAGGATATCTGCGATTTGGTCGCAGTATGTTCGCCTTGGTCGACCCTTAATAGCTTGTCCATTCACACTCGCTTCATGTATCTGTAGTATCTGTAGTGTGTAGAATTAACAGTAAGTATAATTGTCATATTATTTATGCTTTCGATAGTCGGCACTTGGTGGAATTTATAATAATACATTTTGATATAACTCACTTGTACATTCCACAATTATCTTTATTATACAAACTCCTGAACGGTTTAGCCCAATACATGGCATCATCATCATTCACCGAGCCTTTTCCCAACTCAGTTGGGGTCGGCTTTCCAGTCTAACTGCGATTCGGCCGAACTTCGATATTTTCCGTGAAGCGACTGCCATCTGACCTCCACAACCCATGGGCGATTTCGAAGTTCTGTAGTTAGACCGGTCGGATTTTTGATTTAGGAACTACTCCAACTACCCCTAACGACTGCCATAGATGTTAGTATGACAACCGGGACCGACGGCTTAACGTGCTCTCCGAGGCAATACATGGCATCATCAAAGGTATTCACTTTCACACTAAACACTACATATCACTTTCTAATTAGTACTCCTGAGATATTTAATTCAAATTCATCTTGTAGCTACCCATAGCTGACATTGGACCAGTCCAATGTCAGCTATGGGTAACTACTATATTTGACGAAACCGGTCAGGAGTTTAAATAATAAAGAGAATTGTGGAATGTACAAGTGAGTTTATTCAAAATTTAGTACAATTGTCAACCTTGTCGCTAATAGCAATCTTTTGAAATAAAAAATCAAAATATCTTTATTCATGTAGGTCACAAAGTAACACTTATGAACGTCAAAAAAAGAAAATGCTTCTACATTTACATTTACCGCCAGTTTGGCAAGGCAATAGGTAGAGCCTGTGAGGAAAGAACCTGGCAAGAAAAACTCACGGCCACTCTTTTTATTCGCCAGTAAATACAATGATTCTGTTACAACAATAAAAAGAGGGTAAGGGCAGTACGTGACCATGTGTGGACCAAGTGAACTCAATAATTATGGATCTCTGTTGTGACAACCGAAACTCTTCGGGGATAGAGATGTAATTTTGCAAGTGTGTATGTGTGTCTCATGCATGATACTCCTTGTATAAAGAAACAGTAGTTTTACCATCAAAGTTTCCTGTATTATCAACTCTATAAGTATATCTAGTGAGTTGTCACGCGTTTAGCCGGTTGAACAGTAGTCTGTTGTTATTACATACTATGGCGGGTGCGTTGACTCCTTTTAATAGTATATTGCGTAGTCGATGGACATAACGGCTTACATGGGACCAGTACACCTAATTAAGAAGCTTGGGTAATTAAATAGGTTTTAGAATCGTACGTGATTTGAATTAGGAAATAGTTTTGAATAATTTTAATTTACCAAATTAGATAGGAAGCAATATTGTCATTCTTGTCAATTGTATAAGTTGAGAGTCTGAGAAGAGTCTGAAGAAGTCTGAGACGCCCAGGACTTTAATTGGCTGTGCCATAGCGGTTGGCAATATTTCATCGCAGGGCAAAGGGTTTAATTTCTTTTTCAAAATTACAATAATTTTGGACATAATCCATTATAAATGTCCCCAGTGGCGGCAATATAACGGCTTGCCACTTATAACGTGGGACTAAAAATACTGGCAAATTGGTGGTGTGTAGTGCACCTCTGCCTACCCCTTCGGGGATATAGGCGTGATATATATGTGAGTGTGTGTATGTCAATTATATTTGTCACATACACTCACTAAATCACGTACCTATTTATTTTCGAAGAGGTAGACAAAAGTGTTCATTTTAAACACGTAATCATCATTCACCGAGCCTTTTCCCAACGCAGTTGGGGTCGGCTTTCCAGTTTAACTGCGATGCGGCTGAACTTCGACACTTTCCGTGAAGCGACTGCTACCTGACCTCCACAACCCATGGGCGATATCGAAGTTCTGTAGTTAGACCGGTCGGATTTTTGATTGAGGGCTCCAACTACCCCTAACGACTGCCATAGATGTTTGTATGACAATCGGGAGTGCTCGGAATGCAGAGATTGTAATTTAGTAGTATGTAAAACTTGTCCTGGCTGTTGAAAATTTGGTTTGAATTACAGAGTGGCAATAGGTTGCTTCTAGTACGTGAGACCCAAAAAATACTGGCAAAGAGTGGGTGTGTAATACACCTCTGCCTACCCCTTCGGGAATACTCTAACCGATATAAAACAAACGTTGTAATCTATTAGTAGGAACAAATACACCAGAACGTCCCAGCAACAATGTTTAATTAGACTCTCATCTTTAACAAGGTAACTGGAATTTGGTCATATATAAATTTCTGCGAGCCGAGCACTCAGGGTGCTGTGTTAGCACTATAGGGGGACGGCAACTCAACCCTTAACGGGGAGAGTTGTGAGTTACTCTCGGTAACCATGACACTACAACCACTTCGCTATCGTTTACATTAGTTTTATCAGGATATCATGACTCTTGCTACAGTGCTGAAACATCGGAAACTCAAACTAATGTTACATGGTAAATATCTCGTTAATTCTAATACTAAGTAAGTGTATTTTATCTTTACCTTTAATCCAGTAATAATTTAGAGTCATGTAAACCTGTACTTACAAAGAAAAGATTGGCACATCCCAGCTACCGTTGCTCGAGGCGCCCGCCTTACGTAATCGCTCTTATTATGTATGTATTAACTTAAGCCGTTTCCATTAGATTAGCACATAAGTGTCCTGTTAGGCTACCTATTGCCTATTATAGTTTTTATCATGCCAAGCCTAGGCATTTCTATATTTGACTACATTACGAACTCTTTGCGAAAGTTTATTATTAATCGAATCAATCGATCAATCGAACAGACGTTTAGCATGGCGAGCGCTCGAATCCCATGACCCCTAGTGTCTCAACTCCAAACGGCAGCAACAGCCCCGGCACATAAAGATGTGCTTAGAAGGTGTGAAAGTGCTAAGGTGTCAACGCATGTAGCGTCCCACACCATCTTCCATGGTCGAAAAGTTTTGTGTGATAGAAAGAAAAAGCAGTAACCAATTCTACATAAGGGATGCTAGATGGTTTGGACCGTGTACAGAGGATGGATGCAAGGAGACTGACAAAACCAAAGGATAGACTAATAAAGGTGAACCAAGGTGAATATAACATTGAGACCGAATCGCCGATGTCTTGAAAGCACCGGACAAGTGCGTGGCGATACCATGCATAGAATTGGGTTCTGTGTACCTTTGCTTGTTCACCCTTAGTAGCCTCTATAACTCCTGAACCAACAGAGATATCTAATCTTATCGTTTTCCTTCAAAGTTCATTACATGGACATCATGATTTTTGGAAGGAGATAAATTCATAATCTCAGAGATCCGACAAAGTGATGGCATACTAGTAACTAATAAATAAACTTCACGTTAAATAGTCAGTAATATACGAAGGCGTTAAAACAGCCGGCAGCTAGTAGTTACCGATAGTGAATGTGATTTACTGCGCGTTCTGCATGTGTGGCACTTAGAATGTTATTGCAAATGCAGCAATGAATGTTAAACAGGCAGTAATGAGTTTTAAACGGTCGAATAATGTGAGGGTACACCTCTCTTCAATCAATATAAATAAATTCTGCCTACAAATGATTAACGACATTTTTATTTATAATAACACATTTCATGAATCAAGGAACAGGAAAATTAAATAAAAAAAACCTAAACAAACTACAAACTATACTATCTAAAACTAAAAAAACTAAAATAAATAAGTAAGGCAGGGAAACTTAGGTAGAGTGCCCATAACACAGGCAGTATTCCCGCGCTGAATTGCCCATGAGAGTCTTTGCGCGAGAAAGCTGCCTGCGCGGGGATCCCCAGTCTCTTCCCTCAGACGCTTGCTGAGGTCATATTATTATTGCCAGAGTATGCACTAAGGTCAAATGGAAATTTAAACACTTACCTAAATAAATAGTAATTTATCTATATACAAACATGACTCCCTATTTACCTTGGTCTCTTTTTAATGTTCCGTAGTTTACGTCGTGGAACCTTCGATCAAACATATCTATATATGGAACGCTTGATTTGAGATGTTTTCCGTCCGTAGCTTACCTTGATGATAGTCTTTGCTTGTAATAAGCTAGTAAGCCAATTTTAGTTGTAAGTACGTAGTCTCTTCATTACACAATCATAAAATTATTTATATTATATTGATATTTGTTGGTTTAGGAATCCCAATACAATTTGTTGGTCTGGTCTTGATGTTTTGTTATGAAATTGACACAGCAACTGACTTCAATCTACCGAAACTACTAAATAGTTGTCGGAATATCTTGTCGTAAATTCCAATTAAAAAAAATCAAAATCGGTTCACCCAGTACGAAGATATGAGGTATAAAACATACAAAAAAACATACAGTCGAATTAAGAACCTCCTCATATTTTGTAAGTCGGTTGAAAATAGGGATAACAAGTGTTAATCAGATGACGTAACCACTTACTAAGTAGTATAATTAATTCAGGTAACATAGTAAGTTACATTCTAAGTCCATAAATCACTGCAACCGGTGAGTGTACTAAACGTTAATGCTTAAGTCAAAGAAGTTTATTAGTACTTTTTGTATAGAATTAAAATTTATGTTCAATAAAATATCATTCATTATATAAATTAATGTCTTGTTATCATAAAATGGGATGTCGTTCAACTTTATAGCCAAGTTTTAAACTGTCGTTTAATTTATTATGGCTACTTTTATAGTTCAGCATATGACAAGTATTTAGCTGAGAATATTGTGTGGTAGCATGTAATTAAATTGTAATCATTAATGCCTTCATTTATACAATGTATGGCACATCTAATGGCTATCGCTAGATGGAGCCCTTAAATATTCGATTGGTCTAACTACAGAACTTCAACATCGCTAATGGGTTGTGGAGATCATTATGACAGTCGCTTCACTGAAAATACCCAGATTCAGCCTTTTTGAAGTTAGATCGGGAAAAGTCTCAGTGGATGATCGGATTATTCGTAATTATTTGACACACCTGTATTTTAAGTTGAGGCTGGACATGAAACGACAAATTGAACATTGAAAATAGGTAATTTATAAGGTGGCTACTAAGTGTTCTCGAGTACGTTGTTGCCCACACACACATATCACGCATATATCCCGAAGGGGTAGGTAGAGGTGCATTATACACCCAGAATTTGCCAGTATTTTCAGTACCACGTAAAAGGGGCTAGCCTATTTGGTTACGTCCAAAATGCCGAAGGAATTTAATAAAAAGTAGCAGCAATATTGTAATTTTGAAAAAATAAATAAATTTTGCGATGAAATGTTGATGAAAAGCAACAAAATCTTACGTGCCAGCCGTTAGTGCACAGCCAATTAATGTCCTGGGCGTTTCGAACTATTTAACTTTTACTTTAAAATATAAAACTACTTTCAACAACATCATTACTTAGGTACGTTTTATACGTATGTTGTATGTATATAGATGATAGCACAATGGTATGTGTATGCGACTGCCGTCCCTGAGGTATCGGGTTAGACAGCAGGTAGTGCCTACTGCAGAATTCAACAAACACTCACTGTAAACTCGAAAATAAAACAACCAATGGTAGCCCGAGTATTTTGCCGACTTGATAGCCCGGGGTCCAGATACGAAATAACAATTATTTAGTAAATTTATTCAGATACTCGCCCTTTGTTTCGTTGTGGAACATAATGAGTGGTTGTCGTTCGAAATTTAAACTTCCATTATTTTAGTGATGTCCACGTTGCGTATGAAAAATGATCAATTATTCGTCATTCGATTATTCGGATAGTGATCGAATCGATTACGAGTAATAAATATTGATATCAGATAAAAAAATTAAAATGTAGGTACAATAAAGGCGTTAATGTGAACTCTTCAATGATAACCGCAAGTTAAAGACCATGTATTTCTTTTTTGGCATAGGCAATCTATTATAGCCATAGAGATTATAGCAGCAAGGTACCATACTTGGGGTTATTTTTTTTGTTACTTAGGGTGTGATGGGGTTCTAACAAAATCTTTAAGACCCAAGTCAACCTCTCCTGCAAGTGGTACACCTGCTGATTAACAAACGAGGTTCTGCTAACCGAGAGAGAGGAACCCGCTAACTGGGCAATGTTAGGTAGCCACCTAACTTTGCCCGGTTAGCGGGTTCCTCTTACACGTATTATGTGATACTCCAGGTTCGATCCTCGAGTTAAGTCTAATATGACTGAATAGTACCTACGTAATTACGGAAGGCTGTTGGGAATGGATTATGACGCAACAGAGTCCCTGTTGCAATTCATAAAGTCAGAGTATAGTACACATACACACACACACATATATACACACTCATACACACACACACACACGAACACTTGCACGGTATACATAACACTATATATTAGGTATTAATTGCTTTCTGTTAAGTAGATTTTTAGATTTTTGTTAACGCGCCACACGAAGACAACAAAATGCACAACCCGTGGCTGATAACTACTCCTTAAGATACAGGCGTAGCCTAGTTTAAGGGGTAGAGTTCAGAAATATAAAGGTTAAGAATAAGATAAGTCTTCCTGTTATTCCAAAATTGTCATTTCCATATCTTTTAATAATGAGAACATGTATTCTTTTTGGTTTCAATAAAGTTATTATTATTATAATTAAATAAACTATGTTGTTAAATTTAGATAAACTTTCGTTTCTTAATATATTAGCGCATAATACAATTCATAACTGTAGATAAATCTACGAGTATGTAAGATTATTGTAAATTTCTGGCTATTAAAATGGATATTGCATACTTAAATGGCCATTTTCGGCATAAATTGCAATTACAAAACAATTATCATAAAGCACGGCAACCAAGTTACAGTCACTGTGTTGAATCAGACTTTTTAAAGAATGTTTTATATTATACTCGTACTTTCTCCAAAGGCGCCGCGATGTCAGGGACCCAAAGTTGAGGCATTATCTGATACTGGGGAAATAACCACTTCTAGAAATACTAATTATAAATGTGTTCTTCTAATTATCGTATGGTTACAGGCTAAGCTGTTGATAGAGTTGTCAAAATAACCCAAACTAATAACTTGACATTCGGGACCGGAGGTACGTTTAACGTTTTTTAACGTTCCAACCGAAACTTGGTGACACTTGATCACAGTTTGGTCACATATCAAATACACACACAAAAAATTACGTCTTAGCGTCCGAAGGGATAGACAGAGGCGTATAACACGCCTATAATTCGTCAACCACCTTGTCGGTCGCACGTAATATGGTGGCAACCTAGTGCGGCAACTCTTTTTTGGGCATTTTGGATTTTTATCCAGTGTCTCGACCATTTGCCTGATTTCAAATTATGCCTACAACATAACGATATTCTTAGTATTAATAATATGAGTATTTTGATAATGAAGCCTTATTATACGACTCATTTAAGGTAATTTGTATGAACTGTATTTATGGGATATTCTTTCAAATATTTGACCGACATATTTATTATTCTTAATCATCATTTTGTTATGAATAATATTTAGGTATGTCACGAATTTAAATAACAATTAATTATGTGATAATGTGTATTTATTGTTGTGAATAATAGCACAAAAGTTAATAGGTGTTATGTAAGTGTTATATTTAATTGTGTATGAGTGTAATATTTAAATGGCATAGACTATGTCATTATTATTAAGTTAATCTACAAGTATTTATGTAAAATAAAATACAAGTCAAAAATTGACACAACTATCGACTTCAAATTACCGAAATGGGACCAAATACTCACAAAAATACACAAACAAAAAAATAGGAAGGGAATAGTACTTACATACAACTTGCACTCCAACGTTAATTAAAGCACATTCTTTTGTTTACAGAGAACATAAATCGAACGTTAGGGTTGTCAGGAAAGTGCCAGCATAATTTGACCAATAATTATGACGTTAATGCCTCAATATCAACTCTATGGTCAATGCCGTATCACAAATAAGAGACTGACCCTTACTGACTTACAACTTCAAGTTGTAACTGACGTCACGTATTTTTTGCGATTGTTAGGCGAGTGACATAGGCCTGCTAATAGGTAGATACTTGTTTAATTGTTTAACAAATCCTACCCATATAGGTTCTGAACCCTATTGTTCCTGAGGAGAATTTTAATTGCACTCGGTTACATTAAAGTTAGGCAAGGACTAACTAGGTCGGTCTTGGGATGAGGACTCCTCCGTCTAGGCACGTAGAGCATACGCTAAGCCGTGTCGGTCACAGTTGCTATACTAACGTCTATAGCAGTCAGAAAACATGCGATTATTCTAACTACAAAACTTCGTTAAAATAAATAAAAATAAAATAAATAAAATAAAATTCATTTATTTGAGGTATACCCATAAATTGAACATACAAAAATTAAATTAATTTCAGTCTACATTATCATTATATCAATATTAATAGTCATAGTGGTCATTATATTATTTCAAATTTTGAATTTGGTACATTTAGGTATTAAGTACAGTCCAATTAATCTATAAGTAGGTACATAGTCAAGTAAAACAGTCCATATAAAATTAGGATTTTCTAGCATTACATAGTCCAAATTAGTCAAACTAATAGTATAAATTAATAGATTCTGAATTCTAAATAGTCATGTAAATATTTATATATCAATTTTTTTGTCAATCAATGAGTTGTGGATGAAGGTCAAATGGCAGGTGGTCGCTTCACTTAAGAATATCGAAGTTGTGTTGGGAAACCGATCCCAACTGGATTGGGAGAAGTCTTAGTGATACTGAAAACGCATCAAATATAATGTAATTGCACAATGCCATAGACAGCAGATTTTATGGGCAATTAAGTACTCTATGGTGAGCAATTAGGTTAAGGACTAACACATCATCGACAAAAACATTCTACATAATAGGTTGAATTCCTTCCACGAGTGCATAGTAGTCTTAAGATAGAGACCCAAGCCAATCACACCTGCAAGTGGTACACCTGCTGATCGACGGACGAGGCTCTGGGAGACACAAAAGTGTCCGGTATAGTAATATGCCTCTGCCTACCCTTTCAAGGAATCATTCGTGATTATATGTATGGTTCCATGTAATAGGTATCGAGCTTACCTATTACCAGTCTATAAAAACCAAAAAATCTAATAGCGTTAAACTTATTATTTTGACAGTAACACAGAATAGGGAATAGTAAATATTTAAATAAATATAAAAATATTTTTGGACATACTCACACAATGTCATCTATCTATTCTTATCCCAAATTAAGGTAATATAAGCTTGTGTTATGGGATCATGACGGCTGATAAACATACTTATATATATCTAAATACATACTCGTACATTAAAAAACACCCATACTCCGAACCAAACATTTGTGTCAAATGCATAGTATGTAAGTACTTAGGTACGCAGTAGGTCCTATATAAATTAACACCGAACGTTTTTTTTCACATTTTCCATAAACTTGTAAGAACTGTATCAAAATTATGACATAATTACATTGAACGTCCTAAGAGAGTAAGCCCAAAATTTCGAAAGATTACTAAAGTAATGTTATACAGTTCACCCGAGGCTTGGTCAGGGTGTATGAGCCGCATACAAATGTTTATTATAGAAAGGAAAAAGTAGCCTCCATTGTAGCGAGCCTCAGGCCAAACCACTGAAGGAGTTGCCTCTGTGAAATATTTGGACGGCTCCAGAAATATGTAGAGTTGTGAATGCTTTTAAGATAATTTTTCAATCATATTAAAATTATGTACATATAAAGAGACATATCTTTATATTTTAAACTATTTGTTAGAATTTATTTTATAAGCAATGAAGTATGCTAACTTATTCTCAAATAATATATAAAATAATAGTATTGAGATGGACTTGAACCAACGAAAGAAAGAATTCCCTTTCCAGAAAGAATGTTCTACCAACTGATCAAGACACCACTAGCCCAAGACATCTAATTTAGTGATCATATTGTGTTAATATCGCGACTTATGACATCGCCAGAGTGCCATCTACCAGTAGTTGAGGGAACTAATTACTATGGTAGTCGCTAGTGTGTCGCGTTGGGTTAGTCGTGTCTTGGTCAACTGAAATGTCATCAACATGTCATCAGTATTTATCATCGTAGCTCAGAGGTCAGAACCTTCCCCTTCTTAGGGAAAGGGTGGTGGGTTCGAGTCCTGTCAATGACGTTTCAGTGATTATATTAATCACGTAAAAGTAGCTGATTATGATGAAATTTGTTACAGTTTGAAACCCCAGACAATTAGACATAATTTATTCCGCTAAACCACGAGACTGGAGCTGCGGTCAGCCGCTAGTAATATAGATACAATGTGACTCGGATCTGATTTCACCCGACATCCAAAAAAGAAGGAAGTTCTCAATACGACTGTATGATTTTCCTATTTTTGAACCGATTTTGAAAATTGCTTCCCAAGTGGTCTCATTTTTATTTGATCCCATTCCAACAAATTGATGGTCCCATTTC
The DNA here is from genome assembly GCA_963556515.1 of Nudaria mundana. NCBI lineage: Eukaryota > Metazoa > Arthropoda > Insecta > Lepidoptera > Erebidae > Nudaria > Nudaria mundana. Next base: position 6,878,005 of record OY748302.1, on the reverse strand, counting down.
CGGAATTTGAAGTCAGTTGTGTTATATATGAAATTTTTGACGTGTAGTTTTAAATATCGCACTTTATTTAGAAAAAAACTCCGAATTTAATTTTGATTGGCATGAAATTTAACCAAAATGGATTGAAGGTGATCAAAGTTCAGAAGCAATGACTTTTTATAATCAAATTGTTAATAGATATAGTTACTGTTACTGTTCATTTTTTAACGTAAGTACTTTTCTAAATCTGCTCGTGTAGCATATTTTTTAATACCCTAAAACTATAGAGAGGTCCATAATTACATATATACCAAATAATTACTTAAAGTGAAACTGATTGATGAACCAGAAAGTAGTGATTGTTGATTGATATTTGAAAAAAAATCCGTACCTATTGAGCAGAATATACGGTGTTAATAATTTAATATTTCAAGTATGTACGTAGTAAAAGGGCGATAATTATAAATACTAGTTATTTTAAACTAACGGCTTGTTACATAACTTACGTAAACTTTTTTATACCTATTGGTTACGCAGTTAATAACTGGTTAAAAAGTAGGCTACCTACTCTGTGTTAATAATAAAAAAATGCCATTAAGTCAATTTTTTATAAACATTTATTATCAAGTTTTTGTGCCTTATAATAAATTGAAAGTAATTTAAAAAAATGCGTTTCACTATTTACGACTTAAGGTGATGTAAAAGTCATCTACCTATTGCGAATTTTTCAAAATACGCGTCGATCTATTACTAAAGACATGTTTGATCTAAGGAAATACTTAAGTTAACCTTTAACGGTTACAAGTAAGTGTCCATAAACACAGTGATAAACTCTGCCAATGGCCTTGAAAGGAAACTGATGCTGGTTCAAATCCAACTTAAGAACTTTGGTTTTAGCGACTTATATATGCTGTAAAAAATACAATGCTATTAAAATTATATGAGTTTAAAAAAGAAATTCAAAAATATTTTGCTTAATGCAGCTCAATGCATTTCCTGTTCAACTGTCGTCTTCGTGCTTTAGTTGCGTATTGTCTGCGGTACAAATGTGATCAAATTATAAAGAGTGGCGGCTTGCCCCAGGCACTACGATCTTGGACGACAGAGGCGAGTATAATCGCAACACCAGCGTATTTTAAGTAAGATTATTTTGTATTAAATATTACACTTTAATCGTACTTGAAGTTTGTGAATGGTTTATTGAACTTTCAAATATACTGTACTTACGTTATCGGTTATCGTTTTACTTATATCTTGATTATTTTATAAACCGACTCTTCAACAGTAGTTTTTTAAAGATATTTAGTTAGTTAAATATACTTGATTTTTCAAAAATCCAATGATGGGGTTTTAAGTTTTAGAAAAATTGGGCTCATTACTTTTTTTAGCATTTTTCGCTTTTCGTTATAGTTGTGAATTTGGCGGTTAAAGCCCACTTGAAAGATTCACCCTGTATAGTATGTACTAGCAATCGCAAATACGAATTACTAACATACCCGTTAACCCAAGCAGTTATGCTAAAAGTGCTTATATTGGGTGTCAGTTCACGTCGGTAGTATAGTGACTGGAGAATGAACTCCATCAAAGTCCAACCTCTTAGCCACTTAGGCTACGGACTATTACTTGGGCGCACTGTATGCCTATGCCCTAAGCTGCCTAGTATATGAAATGTAATAAGTATGTTTACCTATGTTTGGAGAAGGAAAACTCGACACAAAACCTTAAACCAAACCGTCCATCCAGCGTGGTATATGTAGGCTGAAGTTCCCCCTCTTTTGGGGAGGCCTATGACCATCAGTGGGCGTCAATTGGGCTGGGATGATAATGATGATGGGGGGGACTGGCAATAGAGAGATCGGACTCGGAGATCTCGGGACAGAGGATGGACGGAGCAAACATAAGTGTTGCCCGTTTGTCAACATGCAGTCGAGGTAGACTTTCACTTCTAATATGTTGGTCGGACTCTACCGAATTATGAATCACTAATATTAAATAAAGATAAATGTACAATATTTATGAAACAAATCCCAAAACGACTGTGCTTCCAACTGTGAAGCCATTCAGAAGTAATAAGCTGTCTTAAAAGTTTGCATCATTAGTAGCCAATGAATCAGAATAGATAAATTTCAGATACCGTGTCTAATCAAAAATGCAAGTTTTAAATTGTGAATAGGTAGCATACAAACTTACTAATCACCGAATTAATCACAATAAGTACTGTTATTAGTAGTGATGGGATAAACGGATTTTAGTTATTGATAAATTCCATTATCATGTGCAGTTCGCGAGGCGTAAGCTGAGTTTTGCATTTGTGTGAGTGATCACGAAAAGTAAAGTAAAAAATCTGTTTGTAGCTGTGTGTACAACCCATGTGTGTGTAAAACAGGTCACATATACGTTCACATACTTGCACTCACAAAAAGCTCAGCTAAGGTACGCCTCGCGAACTGTACGATTGTAGCAGATTTTAGTTAGAAACTAATTATCATACATGCTAAGGGTATTAAAATTTTCAGGCCCCTCATCTGCCAGTGGTGCATCTACTGATAAACGAACAACGTTCTGGCACATATAGCTACTGAATCCCTGCAAACGGCTATAGGCTTGCCATGTACAAAGGGATTTAAAAAATGCCGAAACGTCGGCGTAATAAGAGTCTCGGACTTGGGTATTTGCGGAGCGCGTGGTTGGTAGCCTTTTAGGTTACTTCTGGTGCTCGGCAAAAATCCAGGCCCAAACGTTAAAATTACAATACCGAACAACGTTTCCTTGTCCCGTACCGCAAACTAGTTCATCTGTGCGGGAAAAATCAAGCATTACCTTGACATTAGCGAAATCATCGACGAATTTCAATGGAGCCACGGTTTTAAAAAAGAAGAAAAGGCTCTGTTTATGTGATTTGTATCTGTGTTGTTTAATCATCATACATAAATTATTCAAACAATCAAAATATTCGCATTTAAAATAAGAGCAGTCAATATACACTTTTGAAGGAACTTTTGTGCTATTTTACAGATTTTCTGTTATCTAGTCAACTAGTAATCGACTAATATCATAAATATCGGTTACTCGACAAATGAAGGTATTTTAGATAGGTAAGTACATTCAGTAGTGTAGATAACAAATCTAGGGTAATACCTATAGGGCCTATGAAATTCAAAAATATGTAAACAAAATTCATTTATTAAAAAAACAACTATCTGGGTAATCCTTGTTTAAAGTAATAAACCTTTAATAGCATTAAGTACATTCACAAAGGTTCATTATTTCTTACATTCAATATTTATTTATGGATAATTGACAAAATTATAGTCATATAAATAAATTGTAATGCTATTAACAACTAACTAGGACTTATGGATTTTCGATTAACATAATTACTCGATTGGAATCATCGTATCGTCATCACTTAATTGTTTCCCATCACTAGCTGACTTCCCATGGTTTAGGTAATAAATTTTATTGCTAACTGTGTTGAGATTGACCAGTAATGAGGAAGAACTATGGGCATGGGAAGATATCACGGTATTCGCAAGTGACGTGGGTCATATACATTTTGTAAGGTAAGGGGTAATTTTGAAAGGGGTTATTGACTGAGGGAGCGAAGCGACCGAAGGCTCCGTTTCAACTTGCAGACTGGGGAGAATTTCTTTCGTCTGTACCCATCTACGAGTTCTGTCACATCATGTTTGAGGCCGTATTTATCAACCGATTTGCATAAAACTTTACACACATACTCCTTGCTAACAATGAATAACATTTGAATGATATTTTTTGGATTGGATGACAAATGAAAGAGTAATAAAGAAAATTGAAGAAGAAATGTTCTAAACAAAGCCGCTCCCGAAGTCTACGGTTCACAGAACCACTAGTATACTGTTACTTACTATTTATAATTATGCCACTTCTACTGTCCTACATTCGTGTGCGTCACTGACCAATTGGGTTACAGTTGAAAACTAGCGTCAGGATTCTACCTGGCACATGCTGAACTAGACACCCGTTTCATTCACACCGTTATTCGCGCGTCAGTTGTGGTTTGGAAGTATGTTTACTCTTAATGAGTGAACATACTTCCAATCCCCAATGTGGTTTATGTGTATTGTTATGTTGTATTGTGTGGGCACTATGTACTAATAAATGTTACCTCCTGTCTTTCTTTCTGAATATTTTCACATTTATGAGTAAACTAGTTGGCCGCATGACAAATTAATAACATATTCCTCGAGAACCTATATTTTTTTTTACATAATTTATGCTTTCGATTGTTGGCACCTGGTGGAACATATAGTAATACATTATGAAATGATTCACTTGTTATATACATATAACAAAATTAAAAAAAAAGTGAAATATCTGTACAAGTGAGTCATTTCACAATACTTATATTCCTGGAGAACCACTCTTTCCTTTGGTAAAAACGGCATCTAAATCCGTTGCGTAGTTTTAAAGATCTACGCATACATAGGGAATACAAGCAACTTTGTTTTGTGTTTTGTATGTTATGATAACCACCGTTGTATCCCCAAAATGATATCCTGAGATCAGACCTTTGGTGGTCCTACGTAATAGAAAACAGCTTAGAGAACTTTTGTTTATCAAAGCGTCGTCTGTTGATCGAGAGGTGCACCACTTACAGACGATGTAAGTTTAGGACTTCCATGTTTCACTATGTACCTACATTTTTTTGTAAAATAATGATAAAGCTTTTAAAAATACCGAGAGCTACGAGAAAGATTACCCAAGACTGACCAGCTTTGGCCCTCGAAAGTCTTACTTGTCAGGTCGTGTAATCAAACGTCTATTTGACTTTAATATATTCTATTTGTGGTATATTATGTATAAGTAGATTATCGATCCAACGAACTTGCGACCTTCACACCTATTAACCAAAACGCTACAATAACTCACACACCATTAACAAAGAACATAAACTCCACAAAGTATACATTTAACTGAGTACATATTTAAAAAACTATCAAATAAATTCTCTTACAGACAGTTAGTTTGAACTTTCCCACTGTCAGCGGTACCATAATCTCTTGGCTGACAATGATGTATTGTACCGCGGAGTCAAAGGTTCGATTCTTTTTAACATTTTATAATTTGTTTATCCGACATGCTATTGAGCCAACCCGTGACCAAAGTTGGTTCTAATGTTTGATTTGGTTTCATATGAATAGTTAATTATGTTTTTCTAGGCAATGAAGATTGCTAATATTTGTCAAATTCTTGTTTCACAGTGTTTATTGCTAAGCTCCTCCGTATCCAAGGAGTTTTGCATGGCCGAATCTTATGAAATTTTTTTGTTCTTAGATTTAAGAATCAGTCTTAAACTATTTTTAGACACCTAAGTGATAAGGATGTCCCATCCTATGGCAAACAAAGTTCACGTTTTTGAAATTTTAAAATGAAGTACAAAAATAATAGTTGTTGCCGGACTTTAACCGACGACAGACGCTGAGACGCACATCTACGTATAATCTTCTTATACCTACTTCGGCTGGACGCATTTGAGTAATTATATAACCTTGAAATATTCGTAAAAGTTCAGGGAACGTTTAAAAGGCGGTCCGAAGTTCACCGGGACAGTTAGTTGATAATTATAGTATGATCGCATTAATAGTTTTAAGGTCTTTAAGTGTCTTGTGTCTTCTAAAGGTGACCCTATCTCTTACAGGCAACCTTAGGATGACAAGTTTCCGAAAAAATCGGAATACGTAGGTCACACTATAAGTTTTGCGTAACTTAAAAAAACAACATGTTAAAACCAAAATATTATGTTTATTGCTTTTCAAAATACTCTCCTTTACATTTTAAACATTTTTTCATGCGATCGAACCATTTTTTAAAACAGGAGGACCACAGATCTGAAGGCATGTTTTCTACGTGCTGATTGAACGCTATCACTGCCTCTTCGAAGTTGGTAAAAGTGAAACCTCTCATCAAATCTTTGATTTTGGGGAAAATACAGAAATCACAGGGTGCTAGGTTGGGGCTATGCGCAGGATGGGCGACGAGTTGTACTTTTTCGGAAGCTAAAAATGACTTTGTTTTGTTGGCCGTGTGTGAAGAAGCGTTGTCATGATGTAGTAGAACGCGGCTTTTGGGTCGTCTTTCGCGAACTTTTTCTAACACCCTGGGTAAACAAATGGTAGAATACCACTCGGCATTAACACTCTTTTGATCTTCAAGTGGAATTGTACCGATGGGACCCGTAGCTGAGAAAAAAAACGCGATCATTTTTTTATGAACTTTTCTCGCCTGCCTCACTTTTGTTGGCTTGTTCTCATTTTCAAGCACCCATTCACAAGATTGTTGTTTTTTTTCGAGTAGACAACAATAAATCCACGTTTCGTCTCCTGTGACAATGTCATAAACAGCATTAGAATGTCTGTGGTCGTACTTCAGTAGCATCTGTGAGCACCATTCCATGCGAGCCCGCTTCTGCTCCGCTGTCAGTTCATGAGAGATCCAACGACAACATAGTTTCCGAACTTTTAATTCTTCGTGTAAATTTTTCTGGATTTGACTCATACCAATCCCCAATAGTCCTCAAATTGTCTCATAGGTAATCCGCGGGTTTTCTTCAATTAACTGCTTAACAGTAGCCACATTATTTTCGTTGACGGCAGTTGAAGACCGCCCTTCACGAAATTCGTCATGTAAAGAAACTCGACCTCTCTCAAATTCAGCAAACCATCGCCTCACTGTGCTCAAACAAGGTGCTTCTCTCCCAAAAGCATTTTGAAGACGAGCGGCACAGTCTTGCGGAGAGAGAGAACTTTTAAAATCATAAAAAATCATCTTAATTCCATTTTCGTTGCATACGTAGAACTTTGATATGTGATAAAAAACAATTGATAAATGATTTCCCGCCAATTGTTTTTTTTTGTTACTAAGAAGGTTGCAACGTTTAAAAAAATATAACATTCGAAATTCAAATAGTTTCGATTAGCTAGAAGTGCAAATCTTTTAGTGTGCCCCATATATAAGAAGAGAGTGAAAAAGTTCAATAGATAGATAAATAAATGTAAAGCAAGAGAAAGACTTTTAAATTGTCTAAAAGGAACTTAAGCGCAAAACAATCGCATATTGAACCGATACAAAAACAAAGGTGTCGTAACTGTTTAATTTCTATCTGATGGACAAATATAGTTTGTTTCATAAACAATAAGATATCTAGCAACAAATTCATTGTAATCTTGTTGTATAAGTAAATGGTACATCATTGTAATAAGAGATGGCGCCACTGGCAATATTAAATGTCGATGTTAGGATTTTCGAAGGAATTCATATGAGCCAGACCTTAATATTAAATAAACTGTTTTCTGATCGAATACCCGGGTGTTTTCATTATCGTATAACGATCACTACGCCCCAAGAAATAGGTACCTCTCTCGTTGGATGAGGTTGTACCTGTACATTTGGTCCTCCGTGTCGGATATTTTATATTTGGCTGGACCTTATTTTTGTCTACGTAATTTGCGGACAGTGGATCGCTATCGCAACCGCAAATAAGAGGTCGTAGTCTAACTACTACCTCTGACTGTTCCTGTGGGCACAGTCGAGATACGCAGACAAGATCCTGCAGCAGGTGACTCACGATCGAGTTCAGTAGTCGTGAAGAGTTCTAGTTTGTGCAAGTGCATCAGTGTATTATGCGACTACTGGGAAGTGGATATAGACGCAGCAGGGAGTTGCAGCTGTCTGGTGGATGGTCTACCGAGTCCCGCCAAATATACATCGAGATACAACACTGCGCGCCGTACGCGGCGTATTTGACAGTGTTGAGAGTGAGTGAAGTGAAGAACAAACTGTAAGTACTTTGTTTTATTAATTGTCAAGAAACAAGTGTTGGTGGTTTTAAAAAGACTTTGTTGACTTTTATTAATTGTTAAAAAAGAAGTTTTCTTTGTAACTTTGTTTGTAACTTTGTTCAAATTATTCTATCTCAATAATTTAGATTCAGTAGTATTAGCTGTAGACTTAGAGTACATAAGAGTGTAACGTGTTTGCTATCGTTCGTTTGTGTGAAGTACCTTGTTCTTCTTAGCAACAATGGAGAAGTTAATAAATTTTCAAAATGATACTCTAAAAAGAATAACTAAGGCTAAAACTAACTTTAAAAAGTCTCCTAAAGAGAGATTGACGGCGGAATACATAGAAGGCAGGTTAGAATCGCTAGATGCATTATGGTTTGAGTTTCAGTCAGGACATAAGGAACTTATATTAAATCATGACCCTGTTAAGTTAAATGAGACAGATTACATTAAAAATGATACTTACGATAAATGTGATGAAACTTATGTTGAGTATAAGGGTGAACTAAAATTTAAGTTAAATGAATTTACTAAGGAACCTAAGGTAGTCAGTTCACATCAAGGTAGTTCCCAGGTACGGCTACCAAAATTGAGCATTCAACCTTTCTCTGGAAAGTATTCCGAATGGAACACTTTTAGAGATTTGTTTCGTTCCTCAGTACATGATAACAATGGTTTAGATAATGTTCAAAAATTATTGTATCTTAAAGGGTACTTAACCGCAGAAGCTGAACAACTTATTAGCCAGGTTTCTATAACTAAAGAAAATTATACAAGATCATGGCAGCTACTCGAGGAAAGGTATAATAATAGAAAATACATATGTCATCAATCCTTGCATAAATTGTTGAGCTTACGTAAGTTGAATGCGGAGTCTGCCAGTGGTCTAAAGGACCTTGTCGATACAACTGATGATTGTCTAGCCACAATGACGAACTTAAATGTCAATGTACAGAGTTGGGATATACTTATAATATATTTATTGACATGAAGTTGGATTCAGAAACTCATCGTCAGTGGGAGTTTCATGTTAACTCTAATATACCTTCTGAAGATTTGCCTAGCTATAAGCAATTTAAAGATTTTCTAACACAACGATTTAGAGCAATCGAGTTTCTGGACCCAAAGACAGTTAGTGGTAAGACTCAGAATATAAACAACTTTAGGAATTCTAAACTAAAATCAATGCATACTACAAAGATTATATGTTCGGTTTGTGATGGAGAACACAAAATTTATTCATGCAACGCGTTTCGTGAAATGTCTGTAGACGCACGGCGTCAATATGTGCAAACAAAAAATATATGCTTCTCGTGCTTAAACAATAATCATTTAGCAAAAAATTGCAAATCAAACTTTCGGTGTAATATTTGTAAAGGCAAACATCATGTGCTTTTACACACTTCAAATGCAGGTAAATCGGATGTCGTCGCTAGTACTGCGACGGAAGATATACAAAATAAAGAAACAAGTTCAAACGAAGTGAGCCAAGTGGTGTCGTGTTTTGCTAAAAGGTCGAATCAGATTTTGTTGGCAACGGCATTAATAAACTCAATATCTCGGGATGGTACAAGTCATACAATTCGTGCATTGTTGGACCAAGGGTCTCAAACGTCGTTTATAACCGAAGCGACAGTCCAACAACTAGGGGAAAGAAAGTATCCGTCAAACATTGAAATTACAGGAGTAGGGGGAGATAAGACACTTGTTTCTAAGGCGATAGTCAACATCAAATTTATGTCTCGTACAGATCCAGATGTAGTAATAAAGGTAAAGGCACACGTGATAAAATCTATCACATCACTTTTACCTTGTAGAATGGTGAAACACGTAGACTGGAAGGAATTGCAGGGAATTGTCTTAGCTGACCCAAATTATCATACACCAAATCGTGTTGACATGTTATTGGGAGCAGAGATTTATGCTCAAATACTCCGAGGTGGACTTAAAAGAGGTCCAAACAACTTACTGATTGCTCAAGATACCTCTTTAGGCTGGGTATAGTCAGGTGCTGTTGACTCCAATGAAGATGTAACCTGTAACTATAGTGTGTTGCATATCGTAGAAAACAACAATAATTTACTAAAGAAGTTCTGGGAGCTTGAAGATGACCTTCCCTTCTCTAAGGAAAAATTTCTGACAGAAGACGAAAAACGTTGTGAAAGTTATTTCAGTAGTACTACCCAAAGAGATGAGGAAGGCAGATACATAGTAAAACTACCGCTGAAGAATTCAAATCTGGAAGTAAATAATTCGTTACAGATTGCAGAGAAGAGATTGATGTCATTGGAGAAACGGCTTAAAACTGGAAATCTGCAAGAAAAATATACGGAAGTTATGAATGAATATATTCTATTTAATCACATGGAGCTGGTACCGGAGCACGAAGTTAATAACGAAAGAGCTGTATACTTACCACATCACGCAGTGGTGCGTAATGATAAACAAACCACAAAGGTTCGAGCTGTTTTCGACGCGTCTTGCAAAGGAACTAATAATATGTCTCTCAATGATAATTTGTTGGTGGGTCCAACCTTGCAGCCTGAGTTGAAGCATTTAGTTATGTGTTGGAGAGTAGCACGCATTTGCATAACTGCTGACATAGTTAAGATGTATAGACAGGTCAAGGTTGCTAAAGAAGATACTGACCTGCAAAGAGTATTATGGAGAGACAGCCCAAATGAAGCAATTAAGCATTACCGAATGCTACGTGTTACCTTTGGAGTAGCATCTGCCCCATACTTAGCTGTTAAAGCGCTACAGCAAGTTAGCAAGGATGAAGGAGATCATTATCCAGCAGCCAAAAGGGCTGTATTGAGTCAGTTTTATATGGATGATTTGTTAGCAGGCTGTGAAACAGTTAATGAAGGAATAATTTTATATAAAGAAATGAATGAACTACTTGCAAAAGGCGGATTCTGTTTACAAAAATGGTCAAGCAATAATGACGAACTACTGCAAAAAATGAAGGATAGTGAATACGAAGCAAAATCTGATATGACGAATACTGAAAGGAATGAATTAAATCTAAAAATAAAAACCGATGAAATAATAAAAATAGTTGGACTTACCTGGAATCGCAGTGATGACTCCTTCCACTACCAAATAGATATACCTGATACTCCAGGTCCAATAACTAAAAGAAAAATAATATCAGAAATTTGTCGTTTGTATGATCCCGTCGGGTGGGTGGCTCCGAGCATTATTATTTCAAAAATACTAATTCAGAAACTATGGTTGGCAGGAATTGATTGGGATGCTCGTGTACCAGATCACATTTTAATGGAATGGAAACATTACAAGGAAGAATTAAGGATGCTAAGCAATGTGCGTATACCACGTTGGCTGCATATACAAACTAAGGATATTGTGGAATTGCATGGCTTTTGTGATGCGTCCAAGGATGCCTATGGTGCTGTTGTATACAGCCGAGGGTCATGTTCATGTTTCATTGGTATCAGCAAAAACAAAGGTAGCCCCAGTAAAACAGGTTTCCATTCCCCGTCTGGAGCTGTGTGGAGCGGTTCTACTTAATCGTTTATTGATGGAAGTGGCATCTGTAATGAAAATTGATAAATCATGTTTACATGCATGGACAGACTCCAATATAGTTCTGGCTTGGTTGAACAGTCATCCCAGTAGGTGGAAGGTCTTTGTGGCCAATCGTGTATCGGAGATAATTCAGAATTTAGATTCTCATCACTGGTCACACGTCTCTTCTAGGTGCAACCCAGCAGATGTGGCCTCACGTGGACAATCTCCAACTGATTTGATTAAGAATACAATGTGGTTTGAGGGTCCTGAGTTCCTGAAAGAAAAGATAATTAGTTATGAGAAACAAAAGAATATAGATACAGATATAGAAGAAGTTAAAAAGAAAAATACTCACGTCGCTATTGCAGATGATGATTGTATATTTAAAAGATTTTCTTCCCTTACAAGAATGCTTCGGGTTCTTGCTTATTGTAAACGTTTTATTTTTAATCTGAAAGTGAAACAAACGGACCGTCGGATTGGATTTTTAACCAATCAAGAATTAGACTCTATTTTAAAATTTTACATAAAACAGTGTCAAAAAGACACTTTTAATAAATAATGGCACATTATAAAAGAGAAGAAAAACTTACCAAAGACAAGTAATTTGCGATGTCTGAATCCGTTCTTGGATAACGAAGGAATATTACGCGTGGGTGGAAGACTCGCACTTTCATCATTGACGCTAGCGCGAAAACATCCAATTTTAATTGCAAAGGAGTCATATTTGGCTAATCTTTTGGTCCAGGATGCACATTTACAAACCCTTCATGGTGGTCCTCAACTCATGCTCGGGTATTTACAGTCCAAGTATTGGATATTGGGATCGGCACGTCTTGTCAAGGCATTTTTTCGGCGATGCGTTACGTGCACCAGGCACACAGGAAAAACACAAACGCAACTAATGGGACAGTTACCAGCTGTAAGAACAACTCCTTCCCGACCATTCAGATCAAGTGGTGTTGACTATGCGGGCCCGATTCAGATACGTACTTCTAAAGGTCGAGGACATAAATCCCAAAAAGGATACATTTGTTTATTTGTATGCTTAGTAACTAAGGCCGTTCACCTGGAAGTGGTTACAGAACTTACGACTGAAGGTTTTCTTCAAGCATTTAAAAGATTCGTTTCAAGGAGAGAATATTGTTCGGAGATTTGGAGCGACAATGGAACAAATTTCACTGGTGCAGCTAGTGAACTTCAGAAACTTTTTAAAAATGAACAAGGTTCTATGGTTCAGGAGATTGCTGAATCATTAGCAACCAACAATTGTAAGTGGCACTTTATACCAGCCCAGGCCCCCAATTTCGGTGGCTTATGGGAAGCTGCAGTAAAGTCTGTAAAGTATCATTTAAAGAGAGTCATTGGTACATCTACACTGACTTTCGAAGAAATGTCTACGGTACTAAGTCAGGTTGAAGCATGTCTAAATTCCAGACCTTTGTCTGTAATCACTGGAAATAGTGAAGAAGATTTTACGGTATTGACACCAGGTCATTTCCTGGTCGGTGAAGCTCTTGTGACACCGCCTGAGTGTGATTTTGAAAAGTCAAACATTACTTCACTTCGAAGGTGGCAGTATGCCCAGAGAATGGTTCAAGACATCTAGCGCTTGTGGTCACGACAATATTTGAATAGATATTTTAAACGGTATCAAGGAGCGTCACAAGTTTCTCAGCCTTGTATAGGCGATATAGTCACAGTGAGAGAGGATAATTTGCCAGCCAGTAGGTGGCTTTACGGTAGAGTTATTGCTACTCATCCTGGTCACGATAACATTGTGCGAGTCGTATCTTTAAAAGTTAAAAATGGTATTATTAAAAGACCTGCAAATAAATTATGTGTTCTGCCAATTGGCGATTCTTAATATTTAGATAATACGAGTAGGATAAGTTTATACCTTGGCAATTTGTCAGTTCTGGTTTGTATATTTTGATACTCTTATTATGTTAATTTATGTGTTAAAAACTCAAAAATTTTGTTTGTGTTTCTGTTTTTATAATACTTGTGTACTAAGATACGTCTTTAAAATTGGTCAAAACTTAGTTGTTAATTATGGACAATAGCACGGTTGTCCATAGGGGGCGGTATGTATAAGTAAATGGTACATCATTGTAATAAGAGATGGCGCCACTGGCAATATTAAATGTCGATGTTAGGATTTTCGAAGGAATTCATATGAGCCAGACCATAATATTAAATAAACTGTTTTCTGATCTTTGTATCGAATACCCGGGTGTTTTCATTATCGTATAACGATCACTACGCCCCAAGAAATAGGTACCTCTCTCGTTGGACGAGGTTGTACCTGTACACATGTACTTACTTGATTGATTTATCGACTTCAATAAATGTACAAAGGTAAATCAAAATCCAAAAGAATAAAAGCCACAAGCTACATAAATAATGGTTTCATATTGTATCTATAAATCAAGCTACTACATCGCTGCATCAACTGCAAGCGTTGCATAAACAGTAGCGCTATAACAACAAAGCTTTTACTCCATTAATTACATTTAAAGTCATTTAATAAAGCCATCAAAAGGCGGCACATGAAACGATGTGTTGAACAAAAAATAATCGTTCTAGAATCGATACGAGATCGAAGGCTTAATCGATTCAGTAAAACGATTTAATCGAGAGATATGCGAGTTGCGAATGCAGATGAGATTCTCACATACGTTTGTTAGACCTGTTACATGATTGTCTGTTCATTTTTTGAATGAAGATTACTTTTTAATTACTTTTTTATGCTTACATAAATACATACATAGTTATTATGTTGTATAATTGTTTATCTTTATTATTTTGCATAGTTCCTACAGAACATTATTTCAAAATTGTTATTATTTTACTTTTAGTATTTCTTTTGTTACCATAATATAATAATTAACATTAAATAAAATTAATATTTTATGACTACTTTTATTTTGCAATTGGTGGTAGGCTCTTTTTTTTTCCAGTGGCGCTCAGCGGACTTTGACCACCTCTGTGGTCTCTGCGGGGGTTGGGACGGGATGAGAATCCCGCGTCGTTGGGGTAGGGTTTTATCCCGCGTCAGTGAGTGAATATGGTTGCGTGCTATGGGGCAAAGGCCCCGCAGCACGCAACCCTTCTAGCCTGCTTCTGTAAGGACGACGGGTGGCGATCCCGCCGTCCTCAGGCCCCGATCATGGAGGTCGATGGTCTTGGACGTAGATGAGTCTGCGGTGCACTCGCCGCTGACTACGGAACTCGGCGGGGAGGGTACGCTCCCTCTCCCTCTCGGCCGCCTCCTTCGCGAGCACGACTTGCTCGCAGAAGGACACGGCCGTGTTCCACCTACTCCCGCTGGAGACCATGGCGTGAAGCATGGTCTCCAGCGAGATCTACGCCCAGACCCACTACGAGGTCCCGGCGCTGACTCGCCCACGCTGAGCACTCCACCAACGTGTGGAGTGCGGTGTCGTCGTCGGAAACCTCGCAGTGTTGACACACGATGCATGCGAAACAGATAGCTACCGAAGCATCCATGCCCGGTAACGATCTGCGTCACACGATACGTGAGGTCACCATGCTGCCTCTGCAGCCAATCGTCCATGATCGGTCTCACCGCCGCGATGATGGTGGTACCCCACTTGGGTTGCTTAAGTCGCACCCTCCATGACTCCATGAGATCCTGGCGGAGTTGGGACTGCCGCGCCGGTCATCGATTTCTCGAGACGCAGGCCTGTGGTCCCGCTCCAGCGCCTCGCTTCCAGGTCTCATGGAGGGGTCCCGGCTAGAAGACATGCAGCCTCTCCGGATATCGTGCCGTCAACCGCGCCGCCCATACGGGAGCCCCGTATAGGGCCATACTCCAAACGATCCCCAGGTACAGTCTCCTGCAGGAAGCGTTGGGTCCCTTTAGGTTGGGCATCAGTCGCGAAAGCGCGACCGATGCCTGTGTCACCTTGGGGACCAAACTTCGGAAATGTGGTCCGAAGTTCCATCGGCTATCAAGTACGATCCCTAGATACTTCATGGAGGGCTTGATGCCGATGCTAACGCCTCCCACATTTATGCTGGAACCTTCAGGTGGACCGTTCCGAGGTCTGTGAAAACACAGAACCTCGGACTTGTGCAAGGCCACCTTCAGTTCCAGCTGCCGTATCCGACCCACGACTTGAGCAATACCGGTCGTGACCTTGAGTGCTGCCTCCTGGTACGTTGCACCCCGCGCCGTGACGAGGGTCTCGTCAGCGTAGCACGTTACGCCGACGCCCTCAGGCAACGCATCCCGCAGCACCCAGTCGTAGCCGATGTTCCACAGAAGCGGCCCCAGGACCGACCCCTGCGGAACACCGCACGACACATCCCGCCGAGCTGGCCCAAGCCAGCTGGGGAAAGCTATGGCCCTCTCCGAGAGATAGGCCCCGACAATACGATGGAGGTAGAGAGACGTTTCGTGATACACGAGCGCCTCCCTAACGCAGCTCCATGGCAAGGTGTTGAACGCGTTGGCGATGTCAAGAGACACCGCCACCACCACCTTACCCTGCGAGACTGCTTCCTCTGTCAGGCTCTTCACGCGCATGATCGCGCTCACGGCGGAGCGTCCCCGACGGAAACCGTACTGGTTGTCCGCCAGGTCTGGCCCCACCGTCGAGAGATGCTCGACGAGGCGTTCCGCGATAATTCGCTCAAAGAGCTTACACACCTCGTCGAGCAACACGATCGGCCGGTATCCGGACGGTAAGTCCACCGGCCGCCCCGCCTTACGGATCAGGACCAGTTTCCCCGTCCTCCACACCTTGGGAGACTGGCCCCTTTTGAGGCATGCGCTAAAGAGCCCCGCGCCATCAGTTGAGGCCCGAGTTCTTCGAGGGCCAGGACCCATGCACGGCCAGGAATGCCATCGGGTCCGGGGGCAGTGATTTTCCGGCGTTTAAGCCGGAGTACTGCCGCACCTAGCTCCCCCACCCTGACTTCGGGTACGTCGTCTTCGCTGGTGCTATCCGCGTCGTGCAGAGACGGAGCCATGCGCGGAGGGACGTGCTCCTCCGCGCTTGTCGGAAACAGGGAGCCCATGACCCGCTCCAGCTGCTGCGGTTGGAGACTCTGGGTCAGTGGGGGTGCCCTAGATCGGAGTTTCTCCCTGACCTGTAGGTACGGGCGCCCCCATGGGTTCTGCTGCAGGGTCTCCAGGAGCTCCTCGCGGGCCGCCTTCTTGGCCCACTTTATTGTCTCCTGGAGATTACCTTTAGCCTCCCTGTAAGCCTGATAAAGCTCCGCCTCTCGGGTTGCCGCGTCGTCTGGGCGGCGATGCCTCCGGCGAAACCTGGTGTACTGGCGGCGGGCGGAGATGCATGCTGCGCGCAGCTGTGCAATGTCCGTCGACCACCACACTACACCTACTTCCTTGCCGGTCTGGGTGTAACCCTAGGCATCGCCGTATCACAGATTTGCGACATGGCTCTCCTGAACCACTCCGCCTCGGCATCCACATCGGCAGGCCGGTCCGGTGCCGGAATCCAGGCCTGCACGATGGATGCCTCCAGGAGAGCCTCCCGATCCGGATGGTGAAGTGCCCAACGTGGATCCGGGGGATTTTCTACCGGATGTACCGATGATCCGAGTGTGTCTCCTCACCCTCCTCCACGTGCCAACCAGTAATACGGGCGGCGAGGTCATAAGTCGCGAACGATACGTCCACGACCGAGCTGGTCCCCCGCCGCCAGAAGGTGGCGACATTCCCCCGGTTGAGGACCTGCAGACCACGCGTTCTGGTCCAGTCCCCAAGAAGCCTCCCCTTGTCCCTGGTTTCCCGGGAGCCCCACGCCACACTCCAGGCGTTGAACTCTCCCAGGAACAGGACAGGGCGAGGACGGCACGCAGCGAAGACGACGTCGAGCTCAGTGAGCCATAGCTCAAACTGAGTCTCGTCCAGTGTCGGCGAGATGTAGGTGGCCACGACTGCCAACCCGTCATAGTCCGCCGCAACACACCCGCGGCTCCTTGCAATGATCGCAAGGCGCGAGCTGTCTGCGGCGGACCCCCCGAAGGTAAAACAGGCCGAGCCGTCCTCGTCCACCAGGCTTCCCGGGTGGACGTAATATGGCTCGGCGACCACGGCCAAGTTTATGGACCACTGCCGGATGCTCTGGTACAGAAGATCCTGAGCAGCGCGGCAGAGGTTCAAATTCACTTGCAGGATGCGGATATGGGCGTCAGACATTAATGGACGTCCATATCAGCATCCCGCTGAGAAACATCTGGCCGTGCAGTAGCGGCACCCCCACCGCTCTCAGCGGACGGACGATGCTTTGGCCTCGAGGCGGCGCAGCTTGTGCTGGCGACCCGGTGGTCCGCAGTCTTGCCCTCCGCCTCGCATCTAAAGCAGCGAGGCGGGGCGTCACAGGCACTTGACCAAGCCGGCTACAGCGGAAGCACCGATTGCCCACGGTGACTTCCGCTGTGCACTGCACTCCGACGTGCCCCACCACCATGCACCGGAAACATCTGGTTTCCCGGGCACGAAGGAGGTGCACCTGCGCCTTTAGGAAGCCCTCTACGAGGAGGCTTCGTCCGTCCGTCACTTTCAGTGCCGCCGCGACGGCGCACTGGACGACTGTCATCCCATGAACAGTGGAGCCGAAGGAGATGTCTCCAGCCTTTACCTGGTCACGGGGGCAGCCACACGCCTCCACGACGGCGGAGATTACTTCCTCCGTCGTGGCCGCGTCATCCAAACCCGTGATGCGCAATGCAGCGCATTTGGTGGGTCTGGTGATGCTTCTGCGTCCAGCGCGTCCCTAAGCTGCGCTGCTAGGGCGTCAGCTTTAGGGCCGCTGGAGGCGCCGGAGACCTCGAGGAGGCGAGCCCAGGTGCGTGTCGTCTTGCACCGGAGACCCCCCTGGATATCGAGGGCTGAGAGGTCGACTGAGGATTTAACTTGCCTCACGACATCAGCGTACCCCACACCCCTCTCCACACCCTCCGTCGTCACCGTAAGGACGACGGCTGTGGAGCGAGGAGCGCGGGGCCTCTTCGGCGCCTTCGACGCGGCGGCTTTGGCTTTCTTGGCGGCTTTCTTGGCGGCCTTCGTTTTCCTCTACTTGGCCCCCACTACCTCCCATCCCTCCCGTCCGGAGGGATGTAAAGAAGCAGCGGGAGCGACGTTAGAGGAAGAGGAGACGGCAGGGGTGCCACTCTTCTTGCCGCGCCCCTTGGCCTTCCGCGCATGGGCCGCGGTCTCGGCCGGCAACCGGTACGCTGAAGTGGACTGGGGCGGAGTGGGGTGGCGGACAGCGGGTGTGCCGCTTGGTCCTGGAGCGGGAGAACCGCCAACAGCCGCCGCGTATGAAAACGCGGGACGCGCTAGTGGAGGGCGGTACTCCCGGTCCTCCAGGACCGCGAGGCGCCTCTCGATCGCCGTCAGGACCTGTACCATAGTCGGCACAGGCTGTGGCGGCGATCCGGGCGCCGTGGTGGGCGCCAAGTTGGGCGCCGTGGTGGGCGCCATGGTGGGCACCGTGGTGGGCGCAGTTCCAGGCGCCGCTTTCGGCGCTGGTCCTGCCGTCGAAGGAGGAGGCGGCAGCATGGGACCGGGAGGCGCCTTGACCACCTTGGTCAAGTCAGCGACCTCCCGACGCAGGTCGTCCATCTGCTTCCGGGAAGCAGCGAGCTCCACCTCCAGGCTCGTCACCTGCTTCCGGAGCCTCGCCTCCTCCTTAGTGACGCTCCGCGCGAGGAGCTTGTCGAGGGAAGATTGGGCTTCACCCACCAGTGAAGCCACAATCTTCTTCCTCCCCGCCACGTTCCTATTGCCCCGCATGGCAGCGTTCATGCGGGCAAAGACGCTCATCAGCTCCCGCGCGGGTGGCCGGCAATTCCTCCTCTGAATCACTGGAGAGGAGGGACCCCCACCCGGAGCAGCTGGTGCTTCGGTCGCGCGGCGGCCCCCCCTTCTCGAGGGT
Source organism: Nudaria mundana (assembly GCA_963556515.1). Taxonomy (NCBI): domain Eukaryota; kingdom Metazoa; phylum Arthropoda; class Insecta; order Lepidoptera; family Erebidae; genus Nudaria; species Nudaria mundana. The sequence continues at coordinate 6,858,732 of OY748302.1, read as the reverse complement.
CCTCTTCTTCGTCGCAGAAGAGGAGCGGCCCTTCTTCTTCACACTGCTGGGAGCTGACCCATCGTCACTCCCAGCAGCATCAGTTCCTTGGGGCGTCGACATCGCGCTGGAACTAGGCGGCGCGGCGCGAGCCCCCAATTCAATTTGCATCGGAGTCCGTGATGGATGCGTTAAGTCGTCGGTTGATACTGCCCGGGAAAGGGCAGTATCAGGACCGGGGGTATCGTCGGGTTCACTCATACTAAGCATAATCACAATTTTTTGGCCAATCGCAAGTTCAGACTAAATACGTTCGGTCACCCAACTTGCCACTGCGTTACCGTGGTCAAGTTGGGGTCCAGAGCGGACGGCGAGGACGTAGTATCTAATCACTTGGGGCCCCGCCCCGGTGGTCGGCTCTTATTACCAAATATTATAATTTTAGCGAAAACAACTATCTCTTGGTCGATCAGTTGTTAGTAAAATCTCGCCTATGAAGTTCTGTATTTCTTAAAGGTACAGTATAAGTACCTATCAATTTCATACTTTTTGGGCATGCCGACCTAATAAAGCACTACCTATTTAAAATAATAGAGAATATTTATTAAATCAACATCAAAAATTGAGGACTTCATCGATCAACAAATATTTTACGGTCAACCTATTGCTGTATGTAAAATCATACTTAAATTTTTTTGACTTGTAATGAATCAAGAATCCAGAATCAATTCCGTTTACTCAGTATAGGCACACAAAGAGCACATATGAATGTAAAAAATATACAATTCATGTCAAGCAATATTTTAAAAATACTAAATTAAGTACATAAATAAATCATTTGAAAATGATTCTTTCGCTGGTTCGGTAAGTTGGTTCTACTGAGAAGATACCAGCAAGAAACTCAGGTAGATTATCCATTTCCTTTTTTTTATATACTTTTGTTTACATTGTGTTACAATTTATATTGTGCGAAGACAGAAGATTAGGGTGACTTATAATACTTGTGACAATATTAAAAGGTAAGATTATTATTGCTCTATAATTCTGAAAATGAAAGTTCTATTCAATCATTCGCAAACTGCACGATTAACAATTGCGGGGCAAATTTGTAATAAAAGCGAACTCTATAATAATTGTAATTATTAAACTTATTTTTACTTACTTTCTACTCGTACTTATGTAGTACATAAAAGTAGACTTGTTGCAGAATATTTTCTTTATTCAGTAAATATTTATTGAGCGGAGCGAAGCGAAGCTCTATCTTAGACGACAAGTGTAAATCGTTTGTGTGCCAACTCCTCCGAAACGGTTCGACCGATTTTGACCAAATTTGGCATGCTGTTCGACATCATACCCGGGAGTGCATATCTCCGAAATCATGAAAATAGAGCATAAAAAAAAATTAAGAACATTTGCTCCGCTCAACATTTGCAATTAGTAGCATGCATTGCATACCTAGTTATTGAGCGGAGCGAAGCGGAGCTCAATCTTAGGCGACAAGTGTAAATAGTTTGTGTGCCTACTCCTCCGAAATGGCTCGACCGATTTTGACCAAATTTGAAATGCTGGTCGACATCATACCCGGAAGTGATTATTCCTCCGTGGTCAGCTCTATTTTTATGATTTCAGATATATTATCTGAAATCAACCGAAAATGTCCTAAAAACATTTGCACCGCTCAACATTTGCAATTAGCAGCATGCACTAGGTATGCAACCTAGTAATAAGCGCCATCTATTGGTTCGATAAGAATCAACATTAAGCTACCGCATTGGAGTCACGGTAGCTGAGCGTTTAATTGGCCACCTATATTTATTGTCGAAATGAACATATCATTGCAGGATGGGGACATAACTCAAGGGTTCTGTAACATCGTGATTCTCCATTTTGTATTCGAGTGTACGATAAGTGGGTTACGGGTGGCATTGAGGTATTGATGTTATAAATTTTACTCAGATTTTTTATAAGAAATAACTTTAACATAACATTAATTTTTTTTTAACAAGTAACTTTTGTTATACCCAAAAAAAAGTAGGCACTAACCATTAAATTTACAGTAATTATTGCTTATTTTGATTGCTTTAAATTGATTTAAAAAAATACATGTCAAAAATTTACACAGCCCCCGACTTCAAACTACTACAACTAAAAATGCAGTTTTTTCAAAATGCAATGCATTTGCGTAAACGCATTGCATTTTGAAAAAACTGCATTTTTATTTATTGCACAGTCAATATTTTTTACTGAAATATTTATAAATATTGACAGTAGAAGTCAATAAATCAATACCAAAAATTTAATATAAATTATATTCAAACTCGTAAATATTAAATTTATAAATATAATACCGGAAAGCTTCATAGGTACTTTGATAATTTTTTTCACAAAACACTTTTATAACATTCAATTAACAACTGGCCTGGGAACCTTTCCAGTCGGCAATGACGCGGAGGATTTTTAAAACATATTTTGTAATGTTAATATTTGTAGTATATAATTATGTATATTGTAATTCTTATTGTAAATAAATTAACAAGTTAAAATACTAACAACATAAAAATTCACAAAAAAATTAGCACCACATCGTCTCCACTCATTCAAAGAACAAGAGATAGCAATTTAACGAACCGGCATCAGCGACGTCTTCATTTATCCATTACAAAAGAAAAACAGCAGCAAACGGATTACAATATCAATTTAGGAAAGTGAATCGAGTGATTTATTGTAAAAGGGTTCATGTATAAATGTAAGTACTGCCTCGGGCTGGGGCCAGTAACGTTTACTGACGCTAATTATTGAAGTGATGACAACATACATCATTTCAGACAGATTATGTCATGTTGTTTCTTAATAATTTTCTTTGTGATGACCGCTTGTTAAAATATGTTACCACAATTTTATACAACGCCATCTAGTCTCAAAATAAACTAGGTATGCAATGCATGCTACTAATTGCAAATGTTGAGCGGAGCAAATTTTCTTAATTTTTTTTTATGCTCTATTTTCATGATTTCAGAGATATGCTCTCCCGGGTATGATGTCGACCAGCATGCCAAATTTGGTCAAAATCGGTCGAGCCGTTTCGGAGGAGTTGGCACACAAACGATTTACACTTGTCGTCTAAGATTGGCTTCGCTTCGCTCCGCTTAACAAAAGTATCTCGTGCTGTAACTAGTCAGGATCGAACTCTGGACCTCTCAAAGTAATAATCATGATGATCAATGAAGAATCCAAAAACAATAGTCCTTGGGGTCTACTTAAACTAGCGGATGTTTCCTTTCCAGAGGGAACGCTCAATCAACAGACCAAAGCACTAAATGGCGATCAATTCTATTGCAAGGAAAAGGAAATAATAAGCTATATCTATAGTTTAGAACTTACGAGAATCAGAAATAGTGCAAAATTCCGGCATACACGTACATGCTGCAAATAAAACAGTCGGCCCTTAACATGATAACGTAATTATAATAATGTAAAGATAGAAATTGAGTCCAATAACCTGAAGTCTAGCATTAAAAATGTTTGTGCTCTATGTAGTACCTACATGAAAAACTACTTTTATTCTTTTTAAAGTTCATTGAGACATCACTCAATGGGGTCACAAATAGCAAAATAGTACGAAGTCTACATCAATAGTGAATGACTCGGACCATTTTTGTGCATTGACTCTGAGTCTAGTGCTACTGGTATTTGTAGCGCAAGTTATAAACTTACGTGTTCATGTAAATTGGTTTTACGTTAAGTCATTAAATGTCAGTTAAATGTAATAGCCTGATTGAATGATTGAACAAATATAGCCATAATCAAGTCAGTAGCAGGCCATCCGTGAACATTTGGATAGAATCTATCCGATAGATGATAATGTTTGCATATGGGTCCCATCCAGTCCCGTATGTGCTCACCAAAAGCGCTCAGTAATGGACGTAGGAGAGCCGACGAATTAAATAAAAAAAATGGGTTTCACCCACCAAAACCTCGGGACAAGTTCCTCTCATAACCAAATATGTCGAACAATGACGATGCTCTAGCAACATTAAGGGTCTTATTTAACGATAAAAGCCTCGACTTCTGCAATGCTATCTCCACCAGAATCAATAACCAAGATATCATTGGCTGAATAGGCTGAATAGATAGTGTTACTGGCGAATTTGAGTGTATATTTGTATAATATGCCCTTGCCAGCTATGTATATTATGACCTATAGTTTAGAACTTATGAGAAACAGAAGAGTGTAAAATTCTGGCGTACACGAACATACCGCAAATAAAACGGTCGGCCCTTAACGTGATAACGTGATTATAATAATGTAAAGATAGAAATTTGAATCAAATAACCTGAAGTCTAACATTAAAAATGTTTGTGCTCCATGTAGTACCTACTTACATGAATAACTACTTTTTTCTTTTCAAAGTACATTGAGACATCACACAAATAGCAAATATCTGTAAGTATAATGCATAATATAAATATTTATTTATATCTGTCTTTCTATTTTTTCCCACAATATCTTATACCTGATACCACAGTCTCAACTAACAGGTATTCTGTCATCACTTAGAGCGAGTATCGGTATGCGGGTCGTTGCTCCGTCGTTTGGAAATACGCGACAGCCGTAAGCGCTAGCCTCTCAGTCTAATTGGTAAAAAATCTAGATTACATAGCACTCTCCATATGCCTCTAGAATTAGTTCCTTGTTCTTTGTGTGTAGGTATATCATATCGATAGATCGATGTATGTAATCATGTGTCGGTTCGATAATAAGAATGATTGAATGTTCTGGCTTTGTTTATTTAATGTAATGAGAGAATAAAACTTCTTAGTGACCAGCCAATTGTACAATTGATTTTGGTTAAATTGGGTTTAATTGGGAAGTATACTATCAAAGTAACTATCTATTACCTATCCTACCTACCTATTAGTCATCCTCTCAGATACTTTCTATATATATCTGATCAGTAGATTTAGTAGATTAACGAAAAGGTTAACTATTTATACCGGCAAATTAATCCCTTGGTAATTGGAAAGGAGCAAACTAAACTTTGAGATATTACCAAGAATACCCACTTCCTAAGTCGAAATCTATACTAGCTGTCCCGGAAAACTTCGTACCGCCTAAAAAAACCCTTTTAAACCTTCCCTGAGTTTGTACGAATGTTTTAAGACTAAAATCAGTCAAATCGGATCAGCCGTTTCCGAATTTTAGCGAGACAAACGAACGACAATTCATTTTTATTTATGTAGAAGAAGATAGATAGATTTTATGCTTTTATTATAAAGCTGTATTTTTTATGAAGATAGTTTCTTTGGCTGAATTATTTTTGATGAACAGAGTAAATTTATTGTAAATACTGTGTATAATATAGGCTATAACATCACGCTAAGACAATAAGAATGGAGTAGAAATGAGAAATGTTGCAAAAACAAAAATGGCTGACAAAATAGCAGCCGATTTTATAACAAATCCTTATTCAAGGAGCTTTAATGCAAATATCATCCTTATTGGTTTATCTCGTATGCATATTTTAAGTTTATTTTTGTATACATTTATTTATCTTACCGGCCAACCCCCTTTCGTGACCGTTGATTGCTTTCGTGAGTCGTAACCAGATATTGTTCTTGCCGCTTGATTGAATTGTAATAAAAGCAAAAGTTCTCTGCCATTGTTTTATAATTAAAAAAGTGTTCTGATCCTGACATTTTGGTATCTAAATAATCATATTAAAAAGCCGCAGAGTTTCTTTGTTTGCTTGACGTGCTAATCTCAGGAACTATGTACCTACTTTGGACTTATATGGAATGAGACAAATTTATTTACAATAAGAATTACAATATATATATTTGTTTACTAAAATATTTACATCACAAATTATCGTTTAAAAAATCCTCCGCGTCATTGCCAACTGGGAAGGTTCCCAGAATGCTGGCTGTGTTGCCACGTTGGATGGCGATTCTTTGGGCTAGAAAATAGCCAGCCTTCTGGTCCTGAGAAGCATCGATTAAGCGTTTAGCAATATCTCTGTAAGGTCTGCGGTGAGCACTTGGACCCCATGACCCCAGTGTCTCAACCCCAAACGGCTCAAATATGTAATCACCTGCTAGGTTAGCATATTTAATTATACTTGGTCGAATTCAAGTAATGGTTTTTGTGATTGTTCTCTTTAAAGTTCTTCTACCGTTTTTTTATAATTAACCAATAATAGGGAAGGAACTTGATATATGCCTGTCTGGTTTTCAATGTAGTATCTCCATATACCTACATCCAAATTAATATTTAATATTTTTGGGCATTCTCACACAACGTCATCTAGCCCAAATTAAGCTAATATAAGCTTGTGCTATGGGGTCTAGACGACTGATATGCATACTTAAATATTTCTAAATACATACATACTATACATAGAATACACCCACACTCCGAAACAAACATTTGTGGATCACACAAATATTTGATTCGACCCGGGAATCGAACCCGAGACTCCGGAGTCGAAAACCGATGCACTACCGACCGCGCCACCGTTGCACCGTAGCAGTTATTTTTTGTTACATTTCATCAAGAGCAATGAGCTCGCCTCCTCTTTTGAGGAGTAGGAGGAGCTAACAGTCTCTGCCAACTCTTACTGGGATAAAGACGTAATTTTATTACTGTGTAAAAAGTCTCGGACGAAATCACTGGGTATTAGGTACCCTGTTGTTTGCGTTGAATAGGATCCAAAATACTACTGTGTCTTACTGAATTGAATTTGATTAAACATAAAATAAAATTATAAACTAGTGAATATTCAATTATTACTGACATTATATAAAATTATGCATGCTATCAGAATATGGCTAAGTGGGCTTGCTCTGTTAACATAACTAAGTACTTACCTAAAACTTATGTAATATATTTATATGTATTATGAACCACCCCATTTATTGCAAATAAATATTATGAATTAAGTATGAATTATGAAACTGCTGAATTGATTTTGAAGTTCTTTACACTATGTAGTTGCATTGTCCCCGGGTGATATAGGCTACTTTTAATCCCGTTAATGTGTTCCCGTGGGAATCGGTAAAGAAAAAAACAATATCACGAAGTCACGGCAATGAGCTAGTGTTATTACAAGAACAATATAATTTATACGATATCTGATATTAAACTTGTTGAAATAGACTTGACTGGTCAGATGCCTTGTTGTATTTTATTGTCTAGTAAACAATATTAGATTAAACGAATAACAATCGTATTTACAATTAAATAGAAATGAGTTTAGGTTGTGTTAAAGCTTGGACAAGTTAACAGCTGAGATAGCTTTAACATTTGCATAGTAGCTGTATGTAGATGCATTTCTGACTGTAGACACCATGATGTTGAAGTTTTATGGACTTTTGGGGCTTATAAATGACTGCAATTATGGGATATAATGACTACTACTAGTAGTAGACTGCTGATGCCAACGGATGTCAGCTACTTCAATACTTTTATTTTCTTGTGCTTCAGTGTCAGCAGTTAGCGTTGACATGGAGAAAGATTTTGAAGCATGTTTTAAATATTTTACTTTAGTTGTGACAAGAATACTCAAAGTGGAAAGAAACGGCAATAGGTAACGAAACGGTAACGAAATGTTTTGTAGAGACTCATGTGTTTATGGGTAGGTATACTTGCTAGTTAGGATCTCGTGGTCTAGTGGTAACCGACAATGTTAACACATTGCAAAGGTTAAGCAACATTTAGTCAGGCCAGTCTTAGGATGGGTGACAATTTCTTAAGACATTGAGACCCTTCCGTGCCTCGGAGAGCACGTTAAGCCGTTGATCCCGGTTGTCATACGAACATCTATTGAAGTAGTTTGGGGTAGTTGGAGCCCTAAATCAAAAATCCGACCGGTCTTGGAGGTCAGAGTCGCTTCACGTGAAATATCGAAGTTCAGCCAAATTGCAATTAGACTGGAAAGCCGACCCTAACTACGTTGGGAAGAGGCGCTGTGGATGATGATATTTGCAGGTGAGTGTGGCTTGGGACCGCCTACCTGGGAGGCTAACATTTTGGTGGGACCAAAACATAAAAATTTTAGTCACCCTATTCACAATTGATGTCACTTGATTCTGTTTTGCGATAAAGCTTAAATTAAACAAATGACATTAAACTGAAGTGTTATGTATTACTAACTTCAGCTTTCTAGATGTGTTTAGGCAATAACTATTGTAGAATCGATTTTGATAAAGTCTTGATCTAAGAACCAGTTAGATACGACATGATCTAGGTCTTTGAACATAGATCTAAACTTAGACCTAGAAGGCTTTATATTATTTATGGGTGTGACACAGTGAATTTCTACTAACTACGATCTTTACACAGATTTTTCGTAAAAGATTCTGCAGTTTCATAGATTAGTGTTTTATTATTTTTCCAAATAATGGTGGCTTTATTCGCAAGGAATAATTTTCCGTTTCAGATTCTTACTGCACCTACAGATTATCGTGATAAATCGTGATACTGTGGTTAGGCTATTTAACATCAAGAATCAAATGGTTTAATCATATAAGTCACAAAGGACACTTATGCAAGTCATTTGACTGCTTCGGTGGCGTGGTCGGTAGTGCATCCGCTTTCGACACAGGAGTCTCGGGTTCGATTCCCGGCCGGGACAAACTTTGTGTGATGACATTGTGGTCATATACATGTCTGGGTGTTTCCTATGCTTAATATGTATGTATTTACAACAAAATGTATTTAAGTATTTATATCAGTTCATCTAGTACTCATATCATAAGCTCTGCTTTGAGACTAGATGGCGTTGAGTAAATTGTCCTAACATAATATTAAATCAAAGAATTTAACATTACATAATTACTTTGATTTAATCTAAGGTTCAAAATTAAGAGAGATTTTACAGAATACATTAACGGTCAGATTCGCAAAGCAACAAGTAGAGCTTGTGAGTAAGAATCTGGCAAAGAATCAATCACGCTCCGATCAATAGGAGCGGAGTAGCGATGTAAAATATTGCAATAACTACGTTACCATGTGGAAGAAGTCGAAAACTTTTTGCAGTTTAGTTTAGTACAATTTTTCCAGCGAAAACAAGTCACACAGATAGTACAGAACTCTTGGACTTAACAATCAAATCCTGTTCCCTTCTACAATTCTAATCTACTCACTTCATTAACACTATCGTTATAAATACGTCACTATCCTGATAGCAGTAACAAGGCTTACTTTATCACTTATCTCGTAGTAAGAAAGTGTTAAATCGCTGCGATTATTTTGATGTCTTCGGTGGCTGTCCTCTAAGGAATCTCGTATGCTTTAATTGCTTTCAAGCGGGATCAGTTCGCGTGATCTGTGTCTTGCCCCGCCATTAGTTACTGACTTGCGGCGAAGAGTAGCCCTTTGTCTCTGTTGTAGTGATGGGACGTGGATTTGCATTTCAATTGGTTTTTACTCGAATTAAATATATTTTCTAATTCGTTTAGATTTTTGCCCAGAATGTAGAGATTGTAGGTAAGTATGTATTATTTACCCTGTCTGATTACAGAATCGTTTTTTTTACTATAGGTTTGGATCAAACAAAACTACTCGTTAAATTCGGACGTGTTCACCTCTGCCTCAGGGATAAATATAGGCGTGATTAAATTATTATTATTTCTACGCTGACAGACCTTAAATGAAGAAAGTAGAATGTAATTTTTAAATAGGTATCTAGTACTTATTCTTTAAACAAGACTCTCCAGCAGACTAGTGGGGAAACATCGTAAATAATCGGGAAAAAGAGTAGAAGTGTGTGTTAAGTTGAAACAAATGAATACAAATATGTAATATGTGACTGTATACATACATAAATGACTGAAATGAATGAAATACACAAATAATCAAGCCATATTCAGACCACTAACGATATTCAATAATGAGCTATGAGATAAATTACATAACTGTACAGAGAAATAATTGAGCGGAGTTTACGAAGCTCTTTCTTAGACGACACGTGTATTTCGTTCGTGATCGAACTCCTCCTAAACAACTGGACCGATCTTTTTGAAAATTGGCACTGTCATAGTGACCATCACCGTGAGTGCATATATTTGAATTCATAAAGATCGGTCCAGTCGTTTAGGAGTTCGACCCGGATCGACAAACTCAGCTCAATTATTGCAACAGCAGAATGCATTGACTACCTAGTTATCAGACAGACACACCATGCAGAAGTGCATTTACACACCCACACTTTGTCAATAATTTTGTTGGTTCATCAACTTACAAAAAGACTACTGGTCTAGTGGTAACCAAAAATGTAAACACATTGCAAAGGTTAAGCAATATCTAGTCAGGCTGAGACCAAGACATTGAGACCCCTCCGTGCTTCGAAGAGCACCTTAAGCTATCGGTTTCGTTGGAGTTGGAGACCCTAAATCAAAAATCCGACCGGTCGTGGAGGTCAGAGTCGCTTCACGGAAAATATCCAAGTTCAGCCGAATCGCAGTAAGACTGGAAAGCCAACCCCAATTGCGTTGGGAAAAGGCTCGGTGAAGGATGATCAACTTACAAAACGATACCAATACGCAATTTCAATTGTGTCCCATCCCTAAAGTGCTGACATTTTAGAATCCAACTTTTTTCATTGTTGTTAAAAGCCGTCTCGTGTATATATTTATTATTGTCAGTACAAAGTATATGCGAATTATTTTATGTATGTATGTATGTAACAAAAAGCCGCATTGCTTTTTGTTAAACTGTTACTCTTAAAATGCTTGAGAGTCTTTAATTGTTTGATTTATATGAGTTTCTGATGAATTAACTGCCTCGGTAGCGTAGTCGGTTGAACTTACGTCCTGAGAGACTAGTATCCTTAAGGACCCGGGTTCGTTACCGGTTTGGGTCAAATATTTATACGATCTGCAAATATTTGCTATGGAGTGTGTGTGTAAAGGTAACGGCAATAGGCGTGCCCCCTATTACGTGGGATCAACAAATTGGGGGTGTGTAATGGACCTCTGCCTATCCTTTCGGGGATAGAGTCGTGATGTATGTCTGTCTGTTATTTAATAATATGACATTATAACACTTTTCACCTTAATACTTTCTTCTATAACAATATTATGACATAATCAAAGTACTTTCTTAGAAGACTGAATAAAAATTAAATAACAATAATCTCAATTCGTAAGTATGCTAATACAAAGGACGTAACGATGTCCCCTGGGACAGGAGGGGACGCCAGGCGAGAGGACGTAGGGACGGATGAGAACAGGGGCTAAATAGAGACAATGGCACAAAATTACAACCGGCCAATTGAGCCGCTTGTAAACTTGATCCCCTCTATTGTTTCCGCATTTGATACTGTAGTACGATTGATATGATTTGATACTTGAAAAACACGTCAAACTTTGACACAAAAACTGACATAAAATTACCGGAATGGGGCCAACTAATTGTCGAAATGAGACCAAATTGAAATGGAAATAAAAATAATTAAATCATCTAGTCGAAAGATATGAGGGTAACAAACATAAAAAATACAGTCAAATTTAGAACCTCCTCCTTTTTAGGATTCCGTACCCAAAGGCTAAAACAGGAACACTTTTACTGAAACTTCACTGTCCATTCGTCTATCTCATGAACCGTGATAGGTAGAAAGTTGACTTTTTCAAATGTATTTCTGTTGCCGCTTTAACAATAATAACTAAAAAAATTAATATTTCGGAGGCTCCCATATATATTGAAGCTTTTGAAGTTGATTAAAAAAGAGAGGGCTTTAGAAGCAGAGAAACACCCAATAAAAGATGCATGGACTTCGTGAAAGAGGAATATGACAAGGAAGGCAGTGTCTGAGGAGATAACGTCTGACAAGGATGTGTGGAGGAGGAATATCTATATGTTGCGCCACAATACCAAAATCTCTGAAATTGGCACCAAATTCAAGTAGGTAGGTACTAGAAGGATAAATAAAAATCTCCTTGATTGAACTACACAGAATTTTTTTACCAATTATGAAGTAGGAACCAACTGCTGGATAATCTACAATCACATGGATAATCTACCTGAGTTTCTTGCTCGTATCTTCTCAGTAGAACCAACTTACCGAACCAGCGAAATAATAATTTTCAAATGTACTTTATTTAGTATTTTTAAAATATTGCTTGACATAAAATTGTAAAATTTTAACATTCATGTGCCTAAACTGCATAAATAAAATTGATTCTTTGATTCATTGATTCTTTAATTCTTTGCTTGTACAACTGCTTACTAATAAACTAAAATCATCAAACAAGTAATTACCACAGTGTTTACGATAATGAGTTAAATTTATGACGTAAAGATATAAATCCTTTGTATTTTCTTTTCTTTATGTTCACTTTAACGCCCATTGCTGGGTGACACGACGTCCACGTTTCGAGTACGCCCTTGTTAGGATATCCCCAGGGCGATATAAATCCTATCTAGTAAATATTATTATAACTTGTACAGACCTTTTACATTTTTGAAAACTTTCTCGACACAATATTGAAAATACCAGGACGACAAGATGTCATCAATCATTCTCTTCTGTGAGAGATTTTATTATTTAAGAGGGGTTATTCGCACAATAATATTGTATTATACAAAAGCCTTTTGAAAACTTGTCCGAAATACGACACAAGAACACAAAATCAAGTCTTTATCCCCGAAGAGGTACAGAGGCGTTTATAACACCCACATTTCACTGGTTATTTTGTTAATCCCAAGTATAATAGAGCAGATCTATTGCCATTTCAGTGCACTTTTGATATATTTTTCCAAGCCTCGTCCATCTCTCAACAGGTGCATCACGTGTAGAGGAAGAGACTTACTTTTCAGACTAATTTGATTGATGATAGTTGGCCGCTGTACGGATAACATGGCAAAGTGGGGCTATATTGACCAGTCGCGAGTGTCATGCAATTGCGGTGCCCCATACCAGTCCATGTTTCACTTGCTCTCTTGCCCACTGTGCCCTTCCACTTGCACTGTCGAGGACTTATGTGAAGCAACGGACAACGCCGTGGCCGTGGCCAACTATTGGGCTGGGAGAATCTAGCAGAAAAGAAAGATTGTTAGCCATTGACTCCAAGAAAAACAAGATTGATGATAGTGCTGTCATGCCTGTTTACAGCTGTTTTTGGCAAAATATATTACTAACTAGTTAAACTTTGGCACTACAATGCGTACCTATATTAAACTGTCACATGGTGACACTGTATCTATCTATATATAGAAATGGGGAATGTCCCCCTTAGCTCTCGAGAACTGCTTATGCTTCAATGATGGTTGACCCCTCTATGGATAGACCTCGATCTGGCCAAAACCTATGGTGTGGTGCGGTGCGAAGCACCGCGCAAGACACGGTACTAGTTCATAAGAAACAGGTACCTAATTCGTATTTATTTCCATTTGTCAAGGAAGCGGGATACCCAAATCTCCCAAATTATCCCATTCAAATACGTATAACTGATGATGACTGGATAGTCATCATCAGTTATGACGGTGATATGACGGTTTTATCCTTTGAATAAAACTAATGACTACTCTATACATATATTACAGTATCAAAACAACTAGATCGCACTACATAGGTGCGATACGACTCGTCAATTTGTCCGCGTCAACGCGTTTCTATTTAGCAGCCCGTTTGTTCCGTGTGACATTTGCCATTGTGACATTGTTGCTGACGAACGGTAGAAGAAAATTAGGTTAGTTGATATAAAATGATATAAATAATAGCTACACCATGTCTAAACAAACTATTGTTTAGACCCACATAGCTCCAATTTAGTTTTCAGTGTAACCGGTTCATTTCCACCTGCATCCAACGAGACTCAGCGTATTTTTACTAGGTCGTCGGTCTAGTAGGTCCGTAGGTGGTCATCTCCCGGCACACACTGCGTTTGCCAGAATGGGATGGTCTCCACTCGAGAATGTTTTCGCCACATCGAACGTCAGATCTTCGTGCTATGTGACCAGTTCACTGCCACTTCAGTTGGCTAATACACGTCAATCATTGACACAAAAATCGACTTTAAATTATCGAAATGGGACCAAATAATTCTTGGAATATTACCAAATTGAAATGGGACTACGCGACAAGCAGTAGATATCAATTAAAAATAATTATTACAAGTTCAAAAGATGAGGTAACAAACAAAAATAAACGTACAGTCTAATAGAGAACCTACTCTTTTTTTTAAAGTCGGTAAAACATTAATCAATGAAGTCAAAAATTCTGAGCAAATCAGTTATTAGTAGGTATAGGACGGTTTATAAGAACGCGTATGATAAAAAAATGTTGATGAAAAATTTGAATCAATCCCATCCTTTGACTGATAAACTAATTTTAAACCATCTATTTTTTGCTCTTTCTAGTTGTTAATTAATTATATTAATCGCTAATAAACTATATTAATTAGTATTAAGTGTTTTACAACGATTTCCGGCAAATATATTTTTTTTTTATATTCTACGAAAGCATCATTGTAATAAGAAATTATTCGTTTACAAATAGCTAAAATAGATTTATAGGTAATTAACATAATAATTACTATAGGAAGTAATTAGGAATTATAACAGTGTTGCTGATAATAATCCTGAACTATTAAAATTATACCATAGACAAGTAAGTAGATTTGTAATGACTTTGTAAGTATGTATCAAGCTGTATCAAGATGAAAAGAAAAATACACATCAAAAATTTACATAACAAATAATCTGTGTGAGACTGCTACCTCCGAGTTCCCGGGTTTGGTCCCCAGGTTAAGTCCAATATTTTTATAAACTGCAATTTGCTAGTATTTTTAGTCCCACGTAATAGGAGCAAGCCCCTATTGCCGTCAAGGGGCACACATACTATTTGAGATTGGATAATTTTGCTTTCGTCCGTCTGTCTGTCGGTATGTGTGTTACGGGCTAGCAGCCACAGTTTGTATCCGATCTTCACGAAACTTGGCACACGTGTTCCTTGATTTAATACAATTTTTTTTTTTTGAGATTGAGAGGAAAAATGGGGTAAATATGGTCAAATAAAGTATTAATGTTTTTCAGGGCTAGCGGTTCCCTTTATTATCCGATCTTCACGAAACTTGGCACAAGTATTCCTTTAGTTAATATTTTTAGCGGATTTATTTTTTATTTGGGAGAGGCGAAGAGGGGGGGGGGGGGGGGGGGGGTGGGACTGGAGGATACCAAAAATTTATTTGAATGTAGGTCTACTGTTCGACCATCGTGCGACCACTAGTAATTAATTTGATTCGACCCGGGGACCGAACTCGGGATCGCTTAGGCGTTTATCAAGCTCACATTTCGCCAGTAATTTTATTGGTAACACTATAGGACGTAGTGCGGGTTACGGTTTGTTTTCTATCAGCATGTGCACCGTGTGAAGGTGATGATGACCCTTTTTTTATTTTCTTTTTTTTATTGTTGAAATCCACGGCCTGAGACCACGACCGCACCTACGTCCATTGCCGAGCGCCTCCGGTAGACACTAAGAGAATTCCCAGTGGTCCCCGCGTGGACCTAGCCACCTGTGGAGGTGATGATGACCCTGGCCCATCCAAACATTAGGGTAAAGCAAAAAATAAATTCAAGGTTAGTTATGAGTTATAAGTGTTAAGGAACGGTCAAACTCATCCTTCACATGCGACGTACACCACGCATTATGACATCTGAACAGGATCTGGCCTATACAATTTGTATGGTAACGAACACACTGGTCATTCACCACGCTGTCTCACGCGTCAGGTCACCGCGCCAGTTTCGCGTGTTCCCATGCTATCCCATGCGTACGACGCTGTCACACACGTCAGACGTCGTAATACGTAGGACCAGTGTGTCGCTGTTTCCAACGTCTCGGGTGGCATACCTCGTATGTGAAGGACCAGGGTGTTTCAAGCTTTATGACTTTATGACTTACACACTTCCTTACCTTTACATAAAGTATAACAATATTTGAGTTACTACTCATAATATCTACTCTGTATATCGCACATCGGCAAGTATAGTGTCATAACACAGCAAGGTGTTATTTTTTTAAGTTTTCAAATGGCATATTTATCTTAAATTCGTATTGTTCTGTGTGCGTTGTGACATATATTATGATACTACCACCAAATTAGGGATTTGAGTCTGAGAAATTAGTAGAGAATTTCTTCTTTGCATCTATACTTGAACAAAAATAGCATTATTGCACACAAAGCTTATTTCCATAGACATCTAATGAATAGCAATAACACAACACAAATAAACACGAGTTAAACAAACTCTTAACAACATGATAAATCCGATTGACAATCACTACATACAAGGTTTAACGCGCGGTACAATTGCTAGTACTAATTTAAGACGGTTCCATATACAGTGTGTTAAGAATGTCGACTTGATCGGCGGTTGTATGAACGCGAGGGAAGTACGGTGACGTGCAAGTGAAGCCAAATAGGGTTGCCAGTGAAAAATTTGCTCTTCAACCCCCCTTAATTGGGTGTCGCGTTGTTTTACATGAAATGTTACACACTGCTGCGAAGTTTGTCAAACATATTTGCTTTAGGTTTATTACTGAGAAGTTTATACATACTAATTTTTGTAATTCTATTGGTGTACAATGAGGTTTCAATTCTATTTTGTGAACCAATTACGATTTTTGAGGATTTTTACACGATCTTTTGTTGACTGAGGGAGCGAAGCGACCGAAGTCTCCGTTTCAACTTGCAGACTGGGGAGAATTTCTTTCGTCTGTACCTCTACATTTCTACATCTCTACATCTACGGGTTCCGTCAGATCATGTTTGCGGCCGTATTTATCAACCGATTTTCATGAAACTGTACACACACACTCCTTGATTACAATGAATAACATGTGAATGATATTTTTGGATTGGATGAAAAATGAAAGAGTAATAAAGAAAATTGAAAAATAAATTTTCTAAACAAAGCTCCCGAAGTCTACGGTCTGTAAAGAATGCAATCCGTAACCATAGCAACCCATATAAATAAAATCAAAAGTCATGCAAATAAATACAATTTAAGAATAAACAAAGCCGCTCCCGAAGTCTACGGTTCACAGAACCACTAGTAATAATTGTAGGCACCACCACCAATTTTACAGTATCTAAGTATATAAGTATTTTTCTTTGTGTAAAATACAGTAAAGATTATGAAAAAAGAATAAATTTCATTTAAGTTAGTAAAATTTTAACATTATTGTGAGAGTAGTTTTTAGGGATCCGTACCTAAAGGGGGACTTGAAACGGGAACTCTATTACTGAGACTTCTCTGTCCCTCCGTCCGTCTGTCTTGGGCTGTAAGTATCTCATGAACCGTGACAGTTAGAAAGTTGAAATTTTCACAGATGTGTTGCAACTATGCAAAAGAAATACATCAACAAGAAATACTCAAAAACAGAATATGATAAATATTTAAGGGGGCTCCGATACAACAACCGTGATTTTTTTGCCGTTTTGGTACGGAACCCTTTGTGTGCGAGTCCAGCTAGCACTTGGCCGGTTTTTTACTTAATTTATTTATATTCATATAATTTAATATTACGAGATTCTGTTCCTAAAATTATCGTTTAAGCATTTTAGTAAATACAAATACAAATATATTTTTTCGCAGAAATATGGTACATGAGGTGTTGGCAATTATATTTATGGTTCACATATTTCGTCAATTAACTGTGACATGCAAATATTAAGTCTATAAAACTAGTTATTGAATTGTAAAAAATATTCTGAAAAATGTCATGGAGTGTCAATCAAGTTTAAACATCAAAAAAAAATTAAAGTCATACAAACAAATAACCATGTCAGTAAGAAAAAATATAGTTTAAAAAAACTAAAAGAACACGCTTTTATAGAGAATCCAACTAAAAAGTAGAAAATAAATTTTAATAAGTTTGAATTAAGAATAGTGTTAATAAGAAATAAATGTATATTATTGTAAAAAAAGCGTGAGGTGCACATGTAGTGTCAATAGTTATAAATATTTTATTGACAGATATGAGTAGAAGAATTATCATTTTGATAATATCTTAAAATGCACCCACGCTTTTTTTTACAATAATATACATTTATTTCTTATTTACACTATTCTTAATTCAAACTTATTAAAATTTATTTTCTACTTTTTAGTTGGATGTTTTTTACTTTTTATAAACTATAATTTATTTTTCATTTTTTAGTTTTTATTAACATTTTTTTAAAATTTTTAATCGAATTATTGCATTGTCATCGGTCTTTGACAGGTGTGCAAAGTTTGAATTAAATGTAATCGTTCAAAGTAGGGCAAAATCGAACCCAATAGATTCGGTTACAAACAAACATACATATTATTTTTTAATTTTCAATCGAATATTGCATTGTAATCGGTTTTTGACAGGTGTGCAAAGTTGAATTAAATCTGATCGTTCAAAGTAGGGAAAAATCGAACCCAAAAGAGTCGGTTGCAAACATACATACAAGTGAAGCTAATAAAAGCGTAGTAAAAATAATATGTGGTAAGAAAAAAATAATATATTATATTTCTACAAGCTAATGTAAAGGGGATCTAAACCTATATGTTTTATAATGTAATTTTTGTCTATCAGTTGTCTAGATACTATATTATAATGTCCAAATACATTTTAATAGTTAAGTTTTCGGGACTTAAACAGTCAGCCTGTGACCGTGTACCCCTGGCCCGGGCGGACGTCGTAAGTGTAGTGTGCAGGGACCTTAACAACGCACCCCAGAAAAATCAAGACCCGGTGAGGGTAGATGGAGAGTCTGCCCGCGCCTCTCGCTATCGACGCCGCCAGCTTCAGTCAGCCTGTGACTAAGGCCCGATGTATCTCGGTCGAAACGTCAGGTCATATAAAAAGGTAATTTACGCGTTAAGTCCCGAAAACTTAACTATTAAAATGTATTTAGAACGCGGAAGTCTAAAAATGTCCAAATATTTATATACTTATTTATATTGTTTGAGTTGTTAAAGTTTTACATCAGTGTGTCTCGAGAACTAATACAGGGATGTCACAGATTTGTTTCAGAGACGTTTCTTTTAGCGTTGATGTTGCGCTGATTGGGACGTATGAGGTGTTTGTGAAAGCATATTTATTTATTTATACACTTTTTGCAACTAATAAACTCTCGTAAGGGTTCGAATAACTTGAATGAATCTACCAGTTTTCAATAGATACTGCTTTAAACTGTTTTTATAACCACTTTATAAAACATTTTTTTAGGACAATTCACACGACGCCATCTAGTCTCAAATAAGCAGAGCTTGTGATATGAGTACTAGATGAAATAAATACTTATGCACATTTTTTTTTGTAAAATACATACATAACATCCAGACTTCGGTACAAACGTATGTGTCATCACACAAAGTTTGTCCCGACCGGGAATCAAACCTGAGACTGGCGTCGAAATCGGATGCACTTACGGTCGTACGCCATCGAAGTAGTAAATACAAAAATGTTCTACCAGTTCATTTTGAAGTGTATTTTTTTTAATTCCGCGGCCCAAGGCCACGTCTGCTCTCACGTCTGTTGCTGGGCGTCTCTGGTACACATGCAGAAGGTATTTCCAGTGGCCCTCGGCGATCATTTTGAAGTCTGAGCTAAATGTATGTAACCATTGCTAAATAGATTTGTAAGCTTTATTTAGGAACCATAATATAAAAAAATAGCTGATGGCTTTTTATAAAATTGGTTTAATCATTTTAAATAGAAGCTGGAGCAAACAAACAAACAGATACGCAGAGAAAATAGGTACTGAAAAAATCTTTTTTTTATGTAAGTACCTATACTTCCATATGCGTTCAGTGAAAAGCTATTAAATTGGAATTACAAATAGATACTTATTTCAATTTTATTGATGTATTATGTAAATACTCATTCATGTAAACTTTTACGACTAAACAAGTCAATACCAATAATCGCGTTTATCTCAAGTACATAGGAAGATTATTTAAGTAGTAAATCTATTTTAGTACTAGGTAGTAAAGCTAGTATTGAAGTAAGTACCTAGTATGCCACACCATATTATGGTAAAGCGACTTAAGTTTGCCTAGATGCTCAGTGTTCTTTCATTAATTCCAATTCGAATAGTCACAAGACGACTGGACAAATGAGGGTATTCGAAAGTGTATGATTTAAATAGAAAACTTGATTGTAAGGTGCCAGTAACGCTAGTGACCAGACTTTCTTGTTTTTTATGGATTTTATTGGGATATACTTTTTATTTAATTCCACGGCCCGGGGCCGCAGCCGCTCTCACGTCCATTACCGGGCGTCTCTTGTACACACGCAGAAGGTATTTCCAGTGGCGCCCGGCGGTTTCCAGTGGCGCCCGGCGTGTTAGGATATACTCGTATTAATTTTAATCACATAAGATAATTATTTTGTTTTCTGAAGTCACTCAATATTAGCCAGTAAATTAATCAGAAAAAGCCGATCGTTGATAATATTATTGATATAATTTTCCAATAATTTACATTAAGAAGTAAAAATGCCTTTCAACTATTGTACAGAATATCATATAGTTCCAAACTAAATACATCTTTTTTTTCTATCAGAACAAAATAAAATGATTACATAAACCATGATAAATAAATAGAAAACAACTCAACTTCGATCCAAATATTTGCAGATCACAAAACATCGCGGGAAACGTAGTTTTGTTTGTCAAATTATTTTTTTATTTAAACACCAAAATAGATATGTGTTTGCAAATCTTCCAAGACTATTAACTAGTATTAACCTTGTTGTACATTAACAACGTCGATGCCAACAAGACAGTTACGAATATTAACTGTAAGAAACCTCAGTTAACTACAAGTTATGTTCAACAATGTCAGATCGCTTGGCTGATAATAATCAGAGGCTAGCGCGTTGTAGCTATTAAAGATTTCCCATGACAACCGTGATATTTCAAAGCTTCCAGTAATTTGAAATGTGAAAAGTTGATAGTTTACGGCAAGCATACCTACTTAAATTAATATCACTTGTAGGCTTCAGATGCTTTTCTCTGCACGATGAACAAGTTCAACAAGATAATTACAGTACCCGGTGATAAATATTGCACATCGACCTTTGGAAAGAGAAAATCGGCTAATTTTGGCTTCGTAGAGCATTATCTCTGTCGCACACTACCTGTATGTCAATAGCCCAGTTAATTATTAATTTTAATATGTAAAAATGGTCCGCAAGGTTGGTTGACTCACCGTGTCTGGAAGATTTGTCTCTTGAATCCTGGTGAAAACCGGCGCCAGTGGTCAGATGCTGTTATTACGCACACACTTCACTTTGAACAGTTTTTGGATTGTTAAATTATTTGATATTGATTATTTTGTGGAGACAATCAGTTTGAACGTCCCGAAGATGGCGGACGTTGAATGACACAGTTGCGCCACACAGTCCAGTGGGCGCCGGGTGATTTAGTCAGCCGACCATAGATTATAAAGACCTATACATTCCCCCCCACCGAAATCCGCAAGGATTTCCCAGTTACGATACCAAGTTCGGTAGAATTTGTTAACTAGTTTGAGTGTAGGAGGATGTATAACATGTGTAATTGAATAGATAAATTATATATTGAGATATAGTGTAATTAAAGTTAGAACAATGGACTGTATAATGCATAAAAATAAAATAAACTAAATCTAAGTAAGGAATTATGGGCTCTTTAGCGCATGCCTCGAAAGGGGCCAGTTTCCCAAGGTGTGGAGGACGGGGAAACTGGTCCTGATCCGTAAGGCGGGGCGGCTGGTGGACTCACCGTCCGGATACCGGCCGATCGTGTTGCTCGACGAGGTGTGTAAGCTCTTTGAGCGAATTATCGCGGAACGCCTCGTCGAGCATCTCACGAGTGTGGGGCCAGACCTGGCGGATAACCAGTTCGGTTTCCGTCGGGGACGCTCCACCGTGAGCGCGATCATGCGCGTGAAGAGCCTGACGGAGGAAGCAGTCTCGCAGGGCAAGGTGGTGGTGGCGGTGTCTCTTGACATCGCCAACGCGTTCAACACCTTGCCATGGAGCTGCGTTAGGGAGGCGCTCGTGTATCACGAAACGCCTCTCTACCTCCGTCGTATTGTCGGGGCCTATCTCTCGGAGAGGGCTATAGCTTTTCCCAGCTGGCTCGGGCCAGCTCGGCGAGATGTGTCGTGCGGTCTTCCACAGGGGTCGGCCCTGGGGCCGCTTCTGTGGAACATCGGCTACGACTGGGTGCTGCGGGGTGCGTTGCCTAGGGGCGTCGGCGTAACGTGCTACGCCGACGATACCCTCGTCACGGCGCGGGGTGCAACGTACCAGGAGGCAGCACTCAAGGTCACGACGGGTGTTGCTCGAGTCGTGGGTCGGATACGGCAGCTGGGACTGGAGGTGGCCTTGCACAAGTCCGAGGTTTTGTGTTTTCACAGACCTCGGAACGGTCCACCCGAAGGTTCCAGCATAAATGTGGGAGGCGTTAGCATCGGCATCAAGCCCTCGATGAAGTACCTAGGGATCGTACTTGATAGCCGATGGAACTTCGGACCACATTTCCGAAGTTTGGTCCCCAATGTGACGCAGGCATCCATCGCGCTTTCGCGACTGATGCCCAAGCTAAAGGGCCCCAACGCTTCCTGCAGGAGACTGTACCTGGGGATCGTGCGGCGGATAGGTTGGCGGTCAAGAGGAAAGTGACTCTGTTAAACAGACCACTTCAAACCTTGGCCGTCAGAACCATACGGGGGTACCGCACGATCTCCGGAGAGGCTGCATGTCTCCTAGCCGGGACCTCTCCATGGGACCTGGAAGCGAGAGCCCTTGCGTCATTGTTCCAATGGCGCAAGGAGACGCTGGAGCGGGACCACAGGCCTGCGTCTCGAGAAATCGAGGACCAGCGGTCCCAACTCCGCCAGGATCTCATGGAGTCATGGAGGGTGCGACTTGAGCAACCCAAGTGGGGTACCACCATCATCGCGGCGGTGAGACCGATTATGGACGATTGGCTGCGGAGGCAGCATGGTGACCTCACGTACCGTGCGACGCTGATCGTTGCCGGGCATGAATGCTTCGGTAGCTATCTGTTTCGCATGCATCGTGCGGTCACACCCCGGTGTCGGTGTTGGTGGAGTGGTCAGCGTGGGTGAGCCAGCGCCGGGACCTCGTAGTGGGTCTGGGCGTGGATTACCCTCTCGCTGGAGACCATGCTTCAAGCCATGGTCTCCAGCTGGAGTAGGTGGAACGCGCCCGTGTCCTTCTCCGAGCAATTCATGCTCGCGAAGGAAGCGGCCGGGAGGGAGAGGGAGCCTACCCTCCCCGCCGAGTTCCGTAGTCGGCGGCCAGGGCGCCCCAGACTCCGCGACTACGCCCAAGACTATCGACCTCCATGATCGGGGCCTGAGGACGGCGGGATCGTCATCCGCCATCCTTACAGAAGCAGGCTAGAAGGGTTGCGTGCTGCGGGGCCTTTGTCCCATAGCACGCAACCAGATTCACTCACTGACGCGGGATAAAACCCTTCCCCAACGACGCGGGAGTCTCGTCCCGACCCAACAACCGCAGAGACCACAGAGGTGGTCAAAGTCCGCCGGGCGCCACTGGACATACCCTCTGCTAGTAACCAGAGACGCCCGGCATCGGACGTTAGAGCGGCTGCGGCCTTAGGCCGCGGAGTTAAAAAAAAAAAAAAAAGTAAGGAATTATTGTTTAGTTAAAAGTTGTGATCGAGAGGCAACGGGCTTACTTTTGAAACTGGACGAGCTAGCTCGTTGCCGTTCGATGTTTTTAAACGAATTACACGGACCACGCCATCGGGGCCACTATGCAGTTTTGTAATTCTACCTAGTGCCCATTTGAGTGGCGGGGCATCTGAATTTATAAGAACTAGATCACCGAGTTGTAAATTTTTCGAAGAACTATGCCATTTTTGGCGTGTTTGTAAAGTATGTAAGTAATCTTGTTTCCAGAGTTTCCAAAATTGTTGAGACATCTGCTGAACAAGTTGCCATCGATCCAGTCTAGAGCCAGAAAGATCTGTAAGACTGTTCTCCGGTACAGACAGAAGCTCCCTACCTATGAGGAAATGTGCCGGTGTTAACACTTGAAATTCGTTCGGGTCGCTGGACAGCGCGCACAGAGGTCTCGAGTTCAGTACGGCTTCGACCCGTATGAATAGTGTGCCCAGCTCTTCGAATGATAACGCTCTGGTACCAATGGTGCGTCGTAAGAGAGCGCGGGCCCCTTTAATGACGGCCTCATGTAGTCCACCGAAATTACTGCCCGTTGAGAGATTAGATCGCCAAACAATACCACGAGAAATAAAACCGTTATTGATATTAATCGATTCGTCGTTTAAAAATTTAGTTATTTCGCTTAATTGTTTATTTGCTGACACGAAATTCGTACCATTATCTGAAACGATGGAATGGCACAAACCTCTCGTAGCTGTAAATCGATCGAAACATGCCAAAAAACATTCCGTACTTAGCGATGACAACACTTCTAAATGAACTGCCCGAGTCGCACAACACACGAACACACAAAGATAGGATTTGGAGATGCGAGCGTTCCTACGCGTTGACTCTTTTGTAGGAAACGGTCCGCCCATGTCTACACAAACAGTGTGAGATACATGAACATCCTGAGAGCGATATTTAGGTAGTTCGCCCATTAAGGGTTGTCGACTCGTAGGAGTTGCTCTGAAACAAGAAATGCATTGCCTAGTTCGCGACCTAATAGCATTACGAGCGTTGGCGAAGTGGGCATCTTTAGGAAGTAAAAGGGTGCTTTTGTTGGTAAGATAACTCTGACTGGGAAAGTCGACCCCCCACCCTGAGGAAACAATCAGGGTCAATGAAAGGTTGAGTTTCTTTAAAGAAGAATTACTATTACCACCCTTTACTAATGCCTGCATTTCACTACCAAAATGATGCTCTTTGACGGTTTTCACTATTATACTGTGGGCGCGCCTAGTGTCTGTCACGGTTAGACAGCCTGTACGTGCGCCTGATGGCAGTCTACAGTTACGTATAAACTGATAGCATCGTGCTACCACATTGATCAATTTACTAAAACTAGAATACTTTTCGGTTACAGTGTAAAGTGAGCTGGTTGAATCAGCATCAGTTGACACTAACACTGTCTTGACGCACTTAAGTTCGGGCGGGTTGCAGTCACGAAACTCGTCCATGGTTCTAATTTGCCAGTGTAGGTGATCTTGATCGAGCCAGTTTGTTTTAGACACCCTAGTAGAAACAAATGTTTTAAGTGTGTGACTAGGTGTATTAAACGAGTATTTTTTGATTGGTTGATCTAAAGAATAGCGCCACAGAATGTATGGATAAGATCGCTGGTCAGGATCCACGATAATCTGGCGATACATTTTACAGATGTCTGCAGACAAATAAACCTCGTGAAGACGAAAGTTAATTAGAAGCTGGTTGATATCTGCCTGCAGTTTAGGGCCTGGAAGTACGACTGAATTCAGCGACAAATTGTTAGATGACTTACCTGACGCATCAAATACACGATGAGACGTAGTGGAACTGCTAGGCTTAATGATGCAAAAATGCGGTATGATGTATTTCGATACTACATCCCGGGCATCACCAAGACAGGTCATATGTCCTCGTATTCACGCATAAATTTATGGTACTGTATTTTAAGCTCAGGTTCTCTTTCCAATTTTTG
Source organism: Nudaria mundana (assembly GCA_963556515.1). Taxonomy (NCBI): domain Eukaryota; kingdom Metazoa; phylum Arthropoda; class Insecta; order Lepidoptera; family Erebidae; genus Nudaria; species Nudaria mundana. Next base: position 6,833,110 of record OY748302.1, on the reverse strand, counting down.
AAGTTACGAAGTCGCCGAGCTGCCATTTGACTCGAGTCTCCCAATTCCACCGACTCACGAAACGGATACCTCACTATATACCTACCCGAAGTGTCACGCCTGTGGCCTTTCGCGAACAAGTGCTCTGCCTGCTCTTCATCCGGACTTAGCGGTACGTTAGATGGTACTTCTTCTGTTTCCCAAAACGATCGCATAACTTGTTCAATAGTGGAAAACGCGCAGAAAGAGTCAGAGCGATTCGCGTTGGTAGTTGTAGGATCCCTGGAGTGACAGATGTCTGTCTGCCCCACAAGAACATAACCGAAAATGGAGCTCATAGCAACAGGTAAACCAGATTCTCGCGGAAGTATCTTTTGACCGTCATAAATATATGGAAACAGATCACCGCCGAGTAACATATCTATAGCCGCAGGTCGATAGTACCCTGGGTCAGCTAACCTTATATGTTAAAATTCTGCAACAATCTTATCGGGTAGTGGCAGCGTTGGTAAATTACCAGCTATACTGGCGACTATCACCGCGTCCGTCTTCAGTACAGGACCTGGAGAATGTCGTGGTTTAATATTGCATGTAGTTAAACCGAAATCCTTGACCAAACTACCACCCAGCCCAATGGGTTCAAAGTGACATTGACGTCGCGTCAGGTTTAAACGTTTTGCGCAGTTTTGAGTTATGTAGCTCGTCATGGCGCCGCTATCAATTAAAGCACGTACGGTGTGGAACTGGCCCCAACAATCTGCGACGTGTATAATAGCGGTGCCGAGCAAAAGTGTCAAGTTAGCCGAGCACGTCAATGCTACTGCACTAGTATTCGAATTTGCAAGAGAATCTATGTGCAATGTGTGATGATGCTTATTTTTGCAAACTGTACATCGTACCGTAGACGGATAGTTGTCGATCGAATGTTCTCGTAAACAATTCTCACATAGACGTAATTGTTTGATCTTATCGAGTCGCTGCGCCGGTGTCAGATCAATGTAGTCAGTGCATCGATAAATAGAATGCATCTTTGTACAGTACAGACACTTAATGGATTTCAATGACATAACACTTTTGTCTGTACTTGTACTTGTAACAGCTGACGACAAGGTCGTTCGCTGTGTTTTCCTAGGTTTTGTGGTAGACGGTTGGCTACCACTCGAAGAACCAGGAATGTGTCCAGCCATCTCGAGAACATGTACGTATTTCTCCACGAATAGTATTAATTCCTCATAAGTAGGTATCTCAGACTGTCCTATCTCTTTTTCTAACTCGCGCCTAGTTACGTAGCCTAAGTTACGTTAAGCGACATAAAATAATATATATCCCGATAGGTCGTTGACCTTGAGCAGCTGTAAGGCCTTAACGTTTTCTTGATATGTCTGTAAGAATTCGTTAAGTCCCGTGACAGATTCGGTAACTAACAGTTTAAAATTAAATATTTTATCTAAATAATTAGTAGCTAAAGCGTGTTTGTTGTCATATCGCTTCACTAAAGTAGACCAAACAATAGGATAATTGTCAGACGTAACAGGCATAGACTTCACGATAGTTAATGTGGGACCGCTCACCGCTGCAAGTAAATAGTAGAACTTCTCGATATTTGCTATTCCACTATTACTATGAATTAAGCTGAGAAATGTGTCTCGAAAAGTAGGCCAGTTTTCAAGTTTACTATCAAAAGGAAATAGTTCCAACTTAGGTAGCCTAGGTTTCGCGCACTGACTTTCACTGTTACAAGTTTTATTCAACTGATCACTATTTGATTCACTGGAACCAAAATTACCTTCATAGACGCTACGAATGTGATAGTACATAGTATCAAAGCTACTTAGATCATTGTAGGACGGTACATAACTCGCATACAGACTTTTTTTAATAGCTGTTATAGCACTGACACTATTTTCAAACTTTTCGCGCCACTGCGGCACGTCGGGATAGCGAGAACAAAATTCACCAGCTGATTCGGCGCTTGTACCTACTTTTTTAGAAATATCAAATAGTTTTTGCAATCTCATGAAACACATTTCTTTTGTTGTAATATGCGAACCCGCTAAACTGTGAAACTTAACATCAATAGCGGCAGCTAACTCGCTCGTACCTGCAGTTGCGTCGTCGCCTTTAGTCATTTTAAATAATATTACGAAACTGCAAAGTATGAACAACAATGGCAGTCACGATCGTGATCGCAGATATTTTTGTAAAATGAAAACTTAAAGTACTGTGTTTTGCATTAAAATATAAACTGATTTGAGATACGATGTGTATATTTCTATGTTTTACACAGGTTTTAGACTCCTACAATAGGAATTGACATGCAAATATGTCGCACCCGTGTAGGTACCTACTTAATAGTTTTATAACGAAAGTTGATGAAATAATGAATTTATATCGATAAATACATGTAAATACATAGATATTCAGTTGTATTGATATCGTAACTGATCGATCCGGCTCGAAGGATCAAAATGTATGCCGATAGCCCAGTTAATTATTAATTTTAATATGTAAAAATGGTCCGCAAGGTTGACTCACCGTGTCTGGAAGATTTGTCTCTTGAATCCTGGTGAAAACCGGCGCCGGTGGTCAGATGCTGTTATTACGCACACACTTCACTTTGAACAGTTTTTGGATTGTTAAATTATTTAATATTGATTATTTTGTGGAGACAATCAGTTTGAACGTCCCGAAGATGGCAGACGTTGAATGGACGTTGAATGACACAGTGGCGCCACACATTCCAGTGGGTGCCGGGTGATTTAGTCAGCCGACCATCGATTATAAAGACCTATACACTACCTATATGACGTTTTGTCTGTCGTTTCAGAACATGCTTTTTTATTTTACCCGAACCTAAAGCCAACACTTATAGAAAAATTGGTGTATTTAATACAAAGAATAAAAATAATTACGAGTATTAAAAGAAGCAAATCATAATTGTTTTAACAGCTCCTAATAGAGACTGGAAAACAGTCCAGTCTCTATTAGGAGCTGTTAAAACAATATTTCGTGTGGCAGAGATAACGCTCTACAAAGCCGAAATTAGCCGATTGTCTCTTTCCAAAGGTCGATGTGCAATATTTATCGCCGGGTACTGTACTACCCTCAAACTTAAGGCCGACGTCAATTATTAGGTTATGCTATGTTTTGAGCTTCGATGACCCACTTCCTTCTTTTCACTCCATTTCTTAACTTACTGCTTCTTTTTTTTTCTTAGGTATGCATCAGTGCCTCAGACTCTGCTTTTACAATATTTTATTTATAACAATAATTATGTACTTATGAATTGACTGTCATGCTTCAAAGTTTTACAAATTTCTAGTACCTCTTTTCAGGAATATTCCTAAATATCTACCTAAGTGTGGTCCCCCTGCTAATAAACAGTTAACTTAGCTAATAACTCGGTAAGAAACTGCATCTCATATGAGCGATATATCCTTTGAACTGAAACACTTTGCGATACTATCTGAGGTGTGGTGTGGTTGTTTAGATGTCTAGTTTTATTGCCCCACCTTAGGTTGTATGTGGATATACTTTAACCATTTACATACAACATTGTATGTTTAAAGGAGATTTTTTAGACAATTTTACTCACAAAATCATGTCTTGAAGCGTTTATTATCACTATTTTGATCCCACGTAACTGGAGGCGAACTTATTGTCGTTAATCGGGAACTTTTATGTTTGCAATATATGCCTATAGTTCATTGACCAGTACTTGTCTTGGAGGAGAGATATTAACTTAGAACTTTAAAAATAAAATAAAATAAAATAAAATAAAAATAAAATAAAAATAAAATATAACGTTTATTATCTTTGAAATTTTCAGAAAATTATTTAGATTCGTCAGAAGTTGTTGTGACTCTACCGAGGGTTCCAAAATGCAACGAGACTGAGAAGAGCCCTCAAGAAACTCAGCTCGGCTTTTTTCAAAATATTTCATCTTAAATCTAATACAGAGTTATTTAGAAAGGAGCAATTCGTTACGTTGTTACAACCAGGCCGCCTTGTCATCTAAGAAATCATTAATACTATAATAAGCTTTATGGCACAATTTACTTTTTATTAGTTTTTTAAATTTATTGACAGATAAATTTGCTATTTCGGTTGGCAATGTATTGTACATTCGAATAAAGTTCCCCGCAAAAGAATTACTCACTTTATGAAGCCTAAATTTAGGAACAGCCAGTTTATCCTTATTTCTTAAGTTTAGATTATGATTATCACTATTTTTCACAAATTTACTTTTGTTCTATTGGGTATACAATAAAATTTCATAAATATACTGTGAATACACTGTAAGGATGTTAATATGCTTAAACTTATCTCTTAATGACTCCCGAGACCCCATTCCATAGATAGTCCGGATAGCCCTCTTCTGCAACACAAAGATGCATTCAATATCGGCAGCGTTACCCCACAGTAGTATGCCATATGTCATGATACTGTGGAAGTAGCTGAAGTAGACAAGACGCGCCGTTTTAATGTCTGTAAGTTGTCGGATCTTTTTGACAGCATAGGCTGCTGAACTAAGCCTGGCCGAAATTTTCCCGATATGAGGCCCCCATTGCAATTTGGAGTCTAACGTTATGCCCAGAAAGACAGTGTCATCGACCAATTCTATTATATCATCCCTAACCTTAACACTGGTTTTAACAAGTCTTACATTAGGTAAGGTGAATCTTACACATTTAGTTTTATTTTCATTTAATAATAAATTATTAGCACAAAACCAGTGGACTATCCTAGAGAGGGCAATGTTTACATCGTCAAGTTTGCGCTGTCCACGTTTAACTTTAAATATTAAAGAAGTGTCATCAGCAAACAAAACTACCTCGTGGTCGTCTCTTATGAGGTGAGGGAGATCATTAATATATACTAGAAAAAGAAAAGGTCCCAAAATTGAACCCTGCGGTACCCCCATTGCTACAGGAGAACCAGGTGACTGTTTACCATTGATCACTACTTTCTGGACCCTATCACTTAAGTAAGAATTGACGAAATTCAAGGCCGTCCCCCGGATTCCGTAATGATCAAGTTTCTTAATTAAAGTCTGGTGCTGAACGCAATCGAAGGCCTTAGATAAGTCGCAGAATACACCATAAGCATCATATGACTCATCCCAGGCCCTGTATATACACTCTAATAATTTAATTCCGGCATCAGTGGTGGACCGACCACGAGTGAAACCGAATTGTTTTGTATGTAATAGTTTATTAACGTTAAAGTGATTTTGCATTTGATTAAGCATAATTTTTTCAAAAATTTTACTAAATGTAGGTAGTACAGAAATGGGACGGAAATTGGACGGATCTGAAGTACTACCCGATTTAAACAGGGGAATTAATTTACTAGATTTCATTAAATCAGGGAACACACCACTATCAACACAATTATTAAATATTAATACTAGTTCAGGAGCAACCATTTCAATAAAAGAATTTACTAAATACACAGAGATGCCCCAGAGGTCAGCTGTTTTCTTGATATTTAAAGATTTAAAAGTTTTTAAGATAGTGTTTATGTTAACTTTACTGAATTTAAATATAACGTTACAACAAGGAACGTTTGCTTTTAACAAAGATTCTGCAATGGGGGTTGAAGAGCCTAGGGTTTTTGTCAAATCTACAGGAATTCGGGAGAAAAAAATTTCAAATTCGTTAGCGACCTCGAAGTCTGATGTAGTTATTTTACCATTTATATTAAGTTTAAAATGATTATCATTTAATTTTTGTTGACCTCTTTCCGCGTTTATAATTTTCCAAGTAGATTTAACTTTGTCTGCACTATTGAGAATTTTATCACTTATATATTTTGATTTAGCTGCTAAACAATCTGCTTTAAACTTTTTTGAATAAGTTTTAACATAATCTAGAAATTCAACTGATCTATTAAGCTGTCTCTCTGAGTATAGTTCATAAAGTTTTTGTCTACTTTTGTGTATACCCTCAGTGGCCCATTCACTGAAAGTAGGACTATCACTAATCATGACCTCCTTAGACTTGAATATGGAGTTGAACTCGTTGTAAAAAGAATCAAAAAATAATTTATACATTACATTTGGATCTAAGCCAGTGTCTAAGAATGGAATTTTATTGCAAAGTCCAACCCTCATTCGTTCCAAGCGGTCACCAGTTATTGGTCTACATAATATTTTACGTTTTATAACTTTTTCTTTAGTGATTTTAAAAGATGCTATTTGCCCACAATGGTCTGAATCTAGCTTTTTTATAATACTTTTACTTTCTGGCAACATATCGCTGTATATATTATCCAGGCAAGTGGCTATTGTATTACAATATCTAGTAGGCTCCAAAAATAAGTTTGTAAGATTGTGTGATTTAAATAAATTTAAAATATTATAACTCATAGGCGTATTAACAAGTAAATCGACATTAAAATCACCACATACTATTAGGTACTTATTAGTTTTTCCAAGTTTACCTAGAACTTTGTCAATAAGTTCCTCAAATTCGCAAAAGGGTGAGGTTCCAGGTTTATACACGCATACTACTATGAATTGCTCCATTTCCACGCACGACAGTTCGACTTTACACTCTAGAGAAAGAGACACAATATCTTTCCGTTCTTTAAATTTAAGTTGTTTATTTAATAAAATCAAAGATCCCCCCCGTACTGTGGTCACCCTGCAGAATGCACTACCAACCCGGTGATTACTGAAATTGAACATGAGCTCATACGACTTACGCATATGTTCTGTAATACAAAAAATATCAATATTGTCTGAATTCATTAACAGTTCCAACTCTAACTCTTTGCCATGTGTTAAACAACCAATATTTTGATGCCCTATGTTGATATAATTTACATTTTTTGATTTGGTTTGATTTGGAGGGCATTTTTTAACATAATTAATATTTGTAACTAAATTTAATTCAATTAATTGACTATGTCTGCTAAAGGGTAATATTGCCTCTGTTGTCGTAGAACTTAATTTAAATTACTTGGAACAGATTCCAAAGTCTTAACACTAAATCTACATTGCTCAATAAAAGCAGTTTTGTCAGCCAAGTTCTTGGCTGAAATGTAAAAATAATTGAATAGCAAACTTGCTATTTGTCTCTTATAATGCTTTGGTAGAAAATACCTACCTTTGTTTACATAAACAATATGTTTGTTATTGTTAAAGTTACTGTCAGAAGTTGACAAATTGTATTTATATACAGTTCTCTTAAAAACAGAATTAAAGTCAATTACATGGAATTTATTATTATATTGGCTAGTTAAATTGAGTTGTAAATTTATCTTATATCTAAGAGAATTTTCCACGTCTGGCACACCTTTTATGTATGGTAATGTAAACATTACTACATGTTCAACATTTAAGTTTTGCATTTTGTCAAAGTATAGGGATAGTTCATTTTTGTTAATTTTACCCCTGTTTGAGCAGAAAATAATTATTTTACTGTTTGAGTCAAAATTATATTCTAATATCTTTTGCATAATTTCATTTAAAGATGCACCTGGATAACAGTTATTAATAATTGAATAACAATTTGAATTAAATTGTTGTATCAGAAAAGAACTAAAATCAGTTCCAATATCATCACTAAATAAAACTAGTTTAGTATATCCAGTATGACTATTACTTTTTACACTGTCACACAATTCATACACTAATGAAGTAGAAGGTGAGCAAGTTGTAAGGGAAGCCTGGTTTTCCAATGATTGAGAAGGACTTGTGCAATTGATATTGCATGAGTGGTTATTTATGAAGGTATTAAGGCGCTCAGTATTATAATTAGATGTTTTGAGTACCTTATCTATACTTGATGAACACTTATTAAAGTCTTTTAGAGACCATTCATATTTCTTAGTTACATACTCTAATTCAAATTGCAAATTTTTTATTTGTGACTCTAAGCGTTGTGTGTCAGTGTATTATTTTAAATGACTTTGTTTAAGTTCTAACATAGATAATTTAGCTTGTTCTCTTAATTTTAAACTAGAGTTAACATTTTTACACTTTTTGATTAAGATTCTATGATATTTTAATTGTTGCTTTGATTTTAAAATGAATTTCTTTATTTTTAGGTATTTTTTTAGTTTATTCCTGCTGCAAACATAAACTGGCTTGTCCAGTTGGTATGAACTGTCATTGGTAAGATCTATAGCAGACAAGTCCAGGTTTGGAACTGTTGCAGAAGGAACAAACTGCGGAGTACCACTCATTAGCTCGTTATAAAGGTTATCCGTTTGTTGGACTACGACTTGCTTGCCAGCTGACTCCAAGTGTAAGATGTGCCCCTGGGCATCCCGTAGCTCCTGTTCCAGCAAGGTAGTCCTCCTCAAGGTCCCTTCATACTCGTCACTGCACTCTTGAAACCTATCTACTATTGATTGAAGGTGGTTCCGCTGCATTACAATTTCATCATAACTAATATGAAGCCTAGCTAGTTCAGATTTTAGTTTTTTATTATCGTCTAAAGCACCTATCAACAAGTTTTCATTTTCTTCTCTTTCTTTTTCTAATTGTAAACAGAGCTCTGTTTTAGATTTAAGTTCCTGCAACACCAGCTGAAGTTTGGGCTCCTCCTGCTGGCGGGATAAGGCTCTACGACTACGGGTATTCATATTCTCGACAAATAAGTGCAATTAAACGCAATTTAGAAAATACAACAAATACAATACATTTAACATGCTGTTTACACTTTGATTAGGATAAGTGCAAGTTAATACATACTTTAGTTATAACTGTGAAGTGATTAGTAAAATCAGTTGCCCTCACACTTAACAAAATGTAAGCCAGTCTTTCTCTGTTTAAAATACAATCTTCTATGAATTCGTTTGTGGCTACTGTTAATTTTTTTTAATTTCTTGATGCCTCTGGTACGCACCAGGAGGTATTTCCAGTGGCGCCCAGCGGACTATGGCCATCTTCATTTTGTGGTAGTTTAGATTTTGAAAAAGAGGTTTTATGGGTTTAATTCATCTGGTATTTTCTAAGTACATTGTTTATTCACTGAGGGAGCGAAGCAACTGAAGTCTCCGTTTCAACTTGCAGACTGGGGAGAATTTCTTTCGTCTGTACACATCTCTACATCTACGGGTTCTGTCAGATCATGTTTGCGGCCGTATTTATCAACCGATTTTCATGAAACTTAACACACACACTCCTTGCTTACAATGAATACGTAACATGTGAATGATATTTTTTGGATTGGATGAAAAATGAAAGAGTAATAAAGAAAACAGAAAAATTAATTTTCTAAACAAAGCTCCCGAAGTCTACGGTTCACGGAACCACTAGTAAACTAAAAACTCTAACTAGTGGTTATTTTACTTTCATGCTTCTTCTACCACACCCGATAGTCACTACCGTACATAGGTAACTGCAACAAGCACACTTATCTATGCACAGCCCGCCTTGCCTTAGGAGACACTCCTTGACTCTGATTGCACATAATTATAATTAATACCTATCTACCTAATTAAATTTCTTGATAACATTATGTTAACCAATAAATCATAGTGTAATAACTTATCACTTCAATTACTTATTTCAATCGAGTGTAAAGATCTTGAGAATTTCCCACAATCATTTATAACATTTACACCCCATCCATAACACTACGCATGCGCAAGGAAGTTCACGTCATTGCAATAAATGATACGAAGTGATAACATTTGATATGACTTCCGCTCTGTATGGCAAGACTTATTTTGATACAGGACTAGTTATGCTGTCGATTGATGGGACTTGGTGGTACTTGCTACACATTACTTTTAATTTAATTAGAAACAAACAGTCTTACAGAACCAATTTTACAGACAATTGTAGACCCTCATACAATTGTAGACTTACAGTTTCCTGTATTTTAGAAAAAAACTACATAAAAAAAAGAACAATATTTGCAAATTTAACGTTTTAAATTGCAACATTACACCTTAAATTACACCTACTCGTAAAATAAAGTTACAATCTAACAAAATTAGAATTAGAATCGGATATATAGAATTCCTACTCAGATAGACACTGTACAGTTAATCTTTTCAGATGTCCAAGCGATTCACTAAATTAATCAAATAACAATCTACTCGTATCATTATGTATACATATAGTAGGTACTTTTTCACTAGTTTAAACTTGTCTGTGATTTTATTATTATTAGATATTCATACCTAGTTCATCTTTTTTAAAACAACACCTGGCAGTTAATTGTAAATCCTATCTTCTGTTGGTATGTTGAATGTTGATATTCGTTGGGTCAAATAAAATTTATCTGCAATGTAATGGAATCGATGATATAACATACCAGTAAAGCGGTGCCGTTCCATAGCGGGTAACCAAAACGTTATCCATGCAAACGAATAGGCTCGGTTTTTTAGAAGGTGGTGATTGACTCCTTACCAATGACGTCACTGATCGCGTTACGATCGCCCCAAGACGGAACCTTTTTCCTAGGATACTGAAGCTTTACTGAAAACTAAATAGCATTTTTCAGACGCCAAAACAAATACCTAAATCTCTTGGTATAAGTAATCAGTTAATCACATAAATATTCTAGTTACACAGAATTTACAATCAACCAGACGATTTAGTGCTTACACGAGTCCTAAATGATATACAAGGCGATGTCACAGTCTGACATTACCGTTGCATGCTAAATTCGTGAAATAATAGACGTGGCATATATGTAAATAGTGATGCAGATCTACATACATCGATCTCAGACGATGCCCGATACTGGAAAAGGGGCACGACTTTGTTGTTTTCCACTGTTGCCGACAACCTGACGAACTGAATTGGTTTGCGCTTAGACTTTTACGCTGGCTTAAAAATATTCCATTTTGTAAGTAAAGTTTCAGTGTAAATTACCATGACATCTGATTTTCCAAACTGTATAGGTAATTAGGAAAATGGTAAATCCCTACATATTATAAAACGAAGTCGACCGTTCCGAATGTGCAACGGATTTTGATGCGGTTTTTACTAATGGATAGAGTGGTTCTGGAGGAAGATTTTTATAAGAAACTTGTTAAGCGGGTGAAGCCGCCCGCTAGTATTTGCAAGCAATGATTGCTTGCAATGATTTAACATCTATAGATCCTCTTCGGCTTATCAAAATAACCTTCATTAAATTACTTCATTGAATGAAGGTTATACGTAGGTTACACTATAAGTTTTGCGTAACTTAATAAAACAACATGTTAAAACCAAAATATTATGTTTATTGCTTTTCTAAATACTCTCCTTTACATTTTAAACATTTTTTCATGCGATCGAACCATTTTTTAAAACAGGAGGACCACAGATCTGAAGGCATGTTTTCTATTTACTGATTGAACGCTATCACTGCCTCTTCGGAGTTGGTAAAAGTGAAACCTCTCATCAAATCTTTGATTTTGGGGAAAATACAGAAATCACATGGTGCTAGGTCGGGGCTATGCGCAGGATGGGTGACGAGTTGTACTTTTTCGGAAGCTAAAAATGACTTTGTTTTGTTGGCCGTGTGTGAAGAAGCGTTGTCATGATGTAGGAGAACGCGGCTTTTGGGTCGTCTTTCGCGAACTTTTTCTAACACCCTGGGTAAACAAATGGTAGAATACCACTCGGAATTAACACTCTTTTGATCTTCAAGTGGAATTGTACCGATGGGACCCGTAGCTGAGAAAAAAAAACGCGATCATTTTTTTACCAACGTTTCTCGCCTGCCTTACTTTTGGCTTGTTCTCATTTTCAAACACCCATTCACAAGATTGCTGTTTTTTGTGTCCCTTCGTCCAGCATACTCACCATGGAATCCTGATATTTCATGAATGCCAAAAAATAGTGCTAATTAGTGCCCAAAGGAAAAAAATAGTGCTCTTATACTTAAGAAATTACAGCCATAGTTCGATGAGTATGCTGGACGAAGGTTTCGCCCAGCATACTCACCTCCGTTTGTGGAATCTGGGTACGCTTCAACCATAATTCATACTTAAAAAAATTGTGCCCAAATAGTGCCAAATGGTGGCCAAAAAGAAAAAACGGTGCTCTAATAACTCCTATAACGAATACAGAACGAGCTATAGGTACAATTTACGGCTTAAAAAATTGTGCTTGAAATAGTGCCCAATATCAGTCCAATTTTCGCTAGACTTTTGACCTAGAAAACCATTAAATTTAATTGTAAACTTTTACATAACATTAGATTTAGTACAGTCCAGTTCAAAACTTTCTAATAACTTACATTTTGTATAACAATATTTTAACCCCCGACGCAAAAACGACGGAAATTTGACGTGTCTGTGTTTATGTTTATTTATTTATTTATATAAATCATACAAGAAAAACACATACATATGAATTGCAATAATACGATGCAACAAAAACTCCTTCGAGTTTTACCGTGCATTCGGGTCGTCAATCTTATTAATTCTAATGTAGGTATTCTAAGCACAATTTTTTACGTTAAGCACCTAATGAATATTATCATGGGAGGTACAAAAATATAAAGTTGGCCCACATCGGTGACGAGTGAGTCGACACCACACTGGACACAACCGCCCGCCGCCACTTCGAACAACAGCCACACATAGATGTAGGTACCATAGTACAGCGCATAGCTGTGACTATACACGATGCTCCATCACTAAAAAGTCACATTTGGTAATTATTTATTTTAATTGCAAGAAAATATTTTTTGAGATTTCGTTTGGTGATTCTATCTTTGAGGGACACGAAGTTGGTTTATTAAATGGGGTGCATACATACTATATATTTAAGTGTTCTTTTCCCGTACAGGTTCGTTTAGCGAGGTAGTGAAAGTTTCTTATTAGTGACACTACGGGTTACACGATTAGTGTCCCCCGATGATTTAGGGTTTTTAAAATTTTCATTAAAATACTCTTCGTTAAGTATTTCAATGAAAATTCTATTTTAATTTCACTTTCTCATGTATCGGTATTTGCAGAACTGGAAGAGTTGATTATAGTCATTTGCGTAATTATTTTTTATATTTTCAGGAACAATTTCTTTTAGGATTCTTAATTGAAGTACGTATATTTGGTCAAGGTGGCTTTTAAATGTCCTTCCGTAGCTTGATATCATTTACCGAGGCTTTTCCCAACTCAGTTGGGGTCGGCTTTCCAGTCTAACTAGGATTCGGCTGAACTGATATTTTCTGTGAAGCGACTGCCATCTGACCTTCACAACCCATGGGTGATATCGAAGTTCTGTAGTTAGACCGGTCGGATTTTCGATTTAGGGCTCCTAGGCTAGGGAAACATGTGTGTGTCTGTGGCATCGTAGCTCCCAAAGGATGATCCGATTTGGATTTTGTATTTTTTGTAAGGTGACGGGATGTGGGGTATGGTTTTAACATGTTGTTTTATTTTTAAGTTCTTTTAAGGAATACCTCGGTGGCACAACGGTGGTACTATGTACGGACTGCCACGCTCGAGGTCTCGGGTTCGATTCCCGGTCTGGTGGATAATGTATAATTCTCTTTAGAATTTTACCCAGATAATTATCCCAGAGTCTGGAACTTGTGCCCGGTAAATGGCAATAGGCTCGCCCCCTATTACATGGGACCTAACATAGCTGGCGAGATGTGGGTGTGTTTGCACACCTCTGCCTACCCCTTCGGGGAAAAAGGCATGATGCTATGTATGTTTTTTAAGTTACGCAAAATTTATAGTGTGACCTACGTATTTCCTTTTTACAAATTTTCAAGATCTCAACTAGATCTAAAATTAATAAAATAGGTAGGTACCTATTTTATTAATTTTATTGGCTGCAATAGACTTAGTGCCCAGACTTCTTTTTTTTGGGAAATATTTTACCCTACAAGCAATGAAGTAGTACGAGTAGATTTCATTTACGCTTACAATTTCATTAATTTATAAAAAAAAACAAAAAAAAATAATAATAAAAATTAAAATAAATTAAATTAGCATTTAATCGACAGTTTTTGATATGTGAGAAAATACCACAATTATTCGCAATCACATAACCGCCCACAATAAGAATTTTTAATATGTATATCTTAAAACATGTGTGAACGACTGTACCTCATTTAGCGTTAGTATGTAGAAGTTTACAATTAAATTTATTGGTTTTCTAGGTCAAAAGTCAAGCGAAAATTGGACTGATATTGGGCACTATTTCAAGCACAATTTTTTAAACCGTAAATTGTACCTATAGCTCGTTCGGTATTCGCGTAGTGAAGTGAGTATGCTGGACGTAGAACCTACGCCCAGCATACTCACTTAACGAAGCCTATAACTCCGGAGTTATTAGAGCACCGTTTTTTTCTTTTTGGCCACCATTTGGCACTATTTGGGCACAATTTTTTTAAGTATGAATTATGGTTGAAGCGTACACAGATTCCACAAACGGAGGTGAGTATGCTGGGCGAAACCTTCGTCCAGCATACTCATCGAACTATGGCTGTAATTTCTTAAGTATAAGAGCACTATTTTTTTCCTTTGGGCACTAATTAGCACTATTTCAGCACTATTTTTTGGCATTCATGAAATATCAGGATTCCATGGTGAGTATGCTGGACGAAGGGACACGTTTTTTTTCGGGTTCAAAACAATAAATCCACGTTTCGTCTCCTCTGACAATGTCATAAACAGCATTAGAATGTCCATGGTAGCATCTGTGAGCACCATTCCACGCGAGCCGGCTTCTGCTTCGCAGTCAGTTCATGAGGGATCCAACGACAACAAAGTTTCCAAACTTTCAATTCTTCGTGTAAAATTTTCTGGATTTGACTCATACCAATCCCCAATAGTCCTCGAATTGTCTCATAGGTAATCCGCGGGTTTTCTTCAATTAACCGCTTAACAGTAGCCACATTATTTTCGTTGACGGCAGTTGAAGGCCGCCCTTCACGAAATTCGTCATGTAAAGAAACTCGACCTCTCTCAAATTCAGCAAACCATCGCCTCACGGTGCTCAAACAAGGTGCTTCTCTCCCAAAAGCATTTTGAAGACGAGCAGCACAGTCTTGCGGAGAGAGAGAACTTTAAAAAATTATCGCTCTAAAATCTTTTCGACTTAATTCCATTTTCGTTGCATACGTAGAACTTTGATGTGTGATAAAAAACAATTGACAACTGATTTCCCGCCAATTGTTTTTTTTTATTACTAAGAAGGTTGCAACGTTTAAAAAAATATAACATTCGAAATTCAAATAGTTCCGATTAGCTAGAAGTGCAAAACTTTTAGTGTGCCCCATCTATTAATGACTTAATTATTAGATCGATTGTAAAAATTATAATAAGTTGCTTCAATGACCTTGATGAGTAAAATCATCATAATTAATTTTATTTCATTACAATTCACGATTGTAATAAATACTTAACAATTAATTCAAGAAAATATTATTAAACTAAGAATCAATTATAGTCCCAGTAATTAATCAAACATAATTGAATATATATGAAATCCATACATAAGAGTGCTAACACCTATTACAATCCTTTTTGTGTCGAACACAGTGGTAAACTACAGGAAAGTTTGCTCAATGTGGGAATGTCCCCAGTGAGATCTTCTCAACTTGTTTTGAATACCGCGCTCCGGTGGCCAGCGACACACACTTTTTGTTCTAGCCACCTTAATTTGGTTTTGTCTTTGTATTGTTACATGTGAAAGACCTCATAGTTCTGAGAGTAACAGTGTTGCAAGGTAAAGGAAATAATAATATTTATAAATTATTAATTGTAGCCGGATAATTGTCAGTTACAGAATGTAGAGAATTGTTAAGCCGTTGATTGTAAATGTATGTATATTATGACGAACATCTATGGCAGTTGTTATGGATAGTTTGAACTGCAGAACTGCGATATTGCCAATTGGTTGTGGAGGTAAGCAGTTGCAGTTACATAGGAAACATGACCCCAAATGGATTGGGAAAAGGCAGGTACCTTAAAAACCGTACAGATATACCTTAAAAATGAAAGTTTGGCTAAACCGTAGGTACATGCCTTTTTTGCTCGCGGAATTTTTGTAAAACGAATTTCTGTAGTAAATATAACTTACTTACTTAATTATTATTAGCGTAAGTAAATAAATATTTTACTTTTTAATTAAAGTTGAAAAAATATCTGGTTCCTTATCACCGATTATACCAAAACAGTATCTTTGTCACCATTATGTTTACATAAACAAGTCCCAAATGGATTTTACCATTGCTGTTAATGTTTTTTAGTTTCAACTCGGTTATTATCAGATGTAATCTGACTCCATAACTTTAAAGTGGCCTTTCATGACTTGATAACCGACACCCGCGAATTGGATCGCACGGAATTTCAAAAACTTTCTTCGTTTTTACAATACTTTTCATTGCATCTCCGCTTCTACTTGGGGCACACTAAAAGTTTTGCACTTCTAGCTAATCGGAACTATTTGAATTTCGAATGTTATATATTTAAACGTTGCAACCTTCTTAGTAAAAAAAAAAAACAATTGGTGGGAAATCATTTGTCAATTGTTTTTTATCACACATCAAAGTTCTACGTATGCAACGAACATGGAATTAAGTCGAAAAGATTTTAGAGCGATGATTTTTTATGATTTTAAAAGTTTTCTCTTTCCGCAACTGTGTGTGTGACTGTGCCGCTCGTCTTCAAAATGCTTTTGGGAGAGAAGCACCTTGTTTGAGCACCGTGAGGCGATGGTTTGTTGAATTTGAGAGAGGTGGAGTTTCTTTGCATGACGAATTTCGTGAAGGGCGGCCTTCAACTGCCGTCAACGAAAATAATGTGGCTATTGTTGAGCGGTTAATTGAAGAAAACCCGCAGATTACTTATTAGACAATTCGAGGACTATTGGGGATTGGTATGAGTCAAATCGAGAAAGTTTTACCCGAAGAATTGAAAGTTCAGAAGCTTTGTTGTCGTTGGATCCCTCATGAACTGACAGCGGAGCAAAGCGGGCTCGCGTGGAATGGTGCTCACAGATGCTACTGAAGTACGACCACGGACATTCTATTGCTGTTTATGACATTGTCACAGGAGACAAAACGTGGATTTATTGTTTTAAACCCGACAAAAAAAACAGCAATCTTGTGAATGGGTGTTTGAAAATGAGAACAAGCCAACAAAAGTGAGGCAGGCGAGAAACGTTGGTAAAAAAACGATTGCGTTTTTTTTCTCAGCTACGGGTCCTATCTGTACAATTCCACTTGAAGATCAAAATAGTGTTAATGCCGAGTGGTATTCTACCATTTGTTAACCCAGGGTGTTGGAAGAAGTTCGCGAAAGACGACCCAAAAGCCACGTTTTCCTACATGATGACAACGCTTCTTCACACACGGCCAACAAAACAAAGTTATTTTTAGCTTCCGAAAAAGTACAACTCGTCACCCATCCTGCGCATAGCCCCGACCTAGCACCCTGTGATTTCTGTATTTTCCCCAAAATCAAAGATTTGATGAGAGGTTTCACTTTTACCAACTCCGAAGAGGCAGTGATAGCGTTCAATCAGCAGCAGCAAATAACAGATCTGAAGGCATGTTTTCTACATGCTTTCAGATCTGTAGTCCTCCTGATTTAAAAAAATGGTTCGATCGCATGAAAAAATGTTTAAAATGCAAAGGAGAGTATTTTGAAAAGCAATAAACATAATATTTTGGTTTTAACATGTTGTTTTTTTAAGTTACGCAAAACTTATAGTGTGACCTACGTATTAGGACTGCATCGGTGGCGCAGTGGTATTAGTATGCGACTGCCGTCCCTAAGGTCGCAAGTCGATTTCGGGTCGAATCAAATAATTTGTGCGATCCTTAAACATTTGTTGCGCAGTTTAGGTATTTTCTATGTAAAATATGTATGTATTTAGAAATATAAGTATGTTTTTTATCAGTTAACTCGTTCCAAAATACAATAAATTTACTTTGGGTACAGAATAGTACTACGTACTTTGGGCTAGATGACGCTGTGTCAAAAATGTCCTACATAAATATTTATGTTATGCTTCTTTGGTTTTTTCGTACACTGATCCAACCGTAACCCGTTTCTTCGTGGCGACTACTAAGAAGCACTGATAGAGGTTGCCCAGTATATGTTTGCGTTCCACTAGTGACGTCACATTATATTGACACGTCAAAAAACAAGATCTCTGAATAATAACTACAAACATTAATTAGTTCCATTTTTAGCCACACAACAACTTAAAAAGCTGTATTGACGTCACGTCATCCTCGACTGTTTGACTGTTCTGACGTTTGCGTTCTGAGTGGTTGTTAGCCGTTATCAGCGCTCTATATAAACGTAGTACAGAGATAGTTGCCCTGAGACCAACAGTAACCGATATAAAAAGACCTTTCGACGACTCACAGAATCAGATGCCGCCGGATAACGTCTGAATAATTGTTTCATTAATAAATTGCTTCTTTAATATACGTAAGGGAACTTACGTAAACTCGTTTAATAAATAAACACTGATGTAGATGGGATCTGGTTGAAAAAAATGATCATTACCCCACTGGACATTTGGCCAGTGTATAGAAACAATAATATGGTGTGTAATTTATAGAGTTGATAATACCAGTCTTAGTAGAAACTTTAAAATTATGAAAACCTAACCTAGTAAAAATTTTTAATAGTTAACTTTTAAGGTTAACTATTAAAAATTTTGCCTGTTTTTTTTTCAGGTGAAGTTTTTATAAAGCAGCTACAACTAGCACGCAGCAGCTAGATAAAAATAATATTATGCTTGGTCTAAATTAGTTATTTCTATTTTCAACAGTATCTTGCTCGGACTGCAGATATATTTATAGAGTGGTGTGTTCCATTTTGCCTGTGCTGTTGGAACTTTTGGTTTAAATTACAAAGTGGTTATGGATTTTCTATAGTACGCGGTATTATGTATGTAATTATTACTATCTTTCCCATATTTGTAAGTACTTACTAACTTAGTTTTTGAGTCTGTAGTAGTTTTGAACAAATCATCTTTTGACTACAAACTTAAATACAAGTCATAGTCAAAGTTATACCATTACCTTTGTTCACAAAATTAGCAAAACGATTCCGTAATTTCTAATATTGTGCTATTATGATACCTACCTGTAGTTGAACAGCTCTATAAATGTCTTAAAGTTTCCATTGCAACTTGCGAATGCCTCAAATTTTTACGGTGGATATTTCCGAAGATATTAATTGCGGTGTTACCGGACGATAGATTTCTTAAGATATTTAGATACGTGTTCTTAATGGTGTTCGTAAACGGTCGACCCGTTGAAAGAACCATAGTCAACACATTTTTTTTAATAACATAATTAAAGACTTTTGGGACACCGGTTTAAGCTGACCTCAATTTTTAGAATGCTTAACTTTGAGGCATTTGTGTTTTGTTGTTAAGTTTGTGCTTGTACGTTAAATTAGGAATTTTCATTTCATTACCAACTATGTGTTTAAATTATAAGATGTCTTGTTAACGTCAACTGAGGATGTATAAATATTTTTTATATGAAAGAAGATAGGTAATTCTAATACTATAAAACACGCGCTAGCGTTTAATTTAACGAATATCTCTCCGAAAGATTCATATTAAGATAATATTAAATGCTTATAAAATGTTTTATGAAACAAAACTTGCTTTTTCGTGGTCCCACCTGCATATGCAATAATCATTGTATCAATAGCATAAACCTGCAGTTTCCGAAACGTATTATATGTTATATAATGATTGTCATTCAAATGGGGGGCTCGTGGACATTGCAAAACATCGAATCAGGCCGGTCTTAGGATGGGTGACCATTTCTTAAGACACTGAGACCCCTCCGTGCCTCGGAGAGCACGTTAAGCCGTTCGGTCCCAGTTGTTATACGAACGTCTATGGCAGTCGTTAGGGATAGTTGGAGCCTAAAATCAAAAATCCGACCAGTCTAACTACAGAACTTCGATATCGTGCATGGGTTGTGGAGGTCAGATGGCAGTCGCTTCACGTAAAATATCGAAGTTCAGCTAAATCGCAGTCAGACTGGAAAGCCGACCCCAACTGCAATGAGAAAAGGCTCGGTGGATGATGAATGATTGTCATTCAAGAGTAAGTAATAAGCTTGAAAAGACAACCTTATTACAAAGTTAGCACCAATGTACACATTACAAAAAAATACCTCAACAAAATGGTAACTATCATTACGTCATTAAAATATTTTCCCATGTCTAAGCTTCTGACGGTACTAGACTAAGTACAGCCATAGAAAGTTAATTATTATCTAAGACAGAAGCCGGAGCCTGGACAGGTTCCTAGGACAAAATAATAAATAATTCCAGTTATATAACAGGTTTCATTAAAACAGCAGTAAATCAGGCTACCTGAGATGCGCCGGCGCACTGGTGTAGCAGCATTATGATGTACGGTCAACAAAAAGATTGTTATATTTATTTATGACAATATTGTATTACAATTATTTTTAATGTTATATTACGAGTATAAATTTGTTATTTGATGACATTTAATGGCCAGTTATATTATAAGTAGGTATATTTTAATAAATTAATGTCATTATTATAAATGCATTTGTGTCGAATAAAATGAGATGGTTTTAAATCATTGACTTGATAAAATGCTAAGAGGCCGTTCCCACATATTTAAGACGCCAATCATCATCCCCAGCAAGCGATGCACCTGGTGACCGATTGACAAGGATCTGACAAATATAGCCAAAATGCAAGGAAATAGGGTAACCCCCAATTACGTGGGACTAACTATCTGACTGGTTGATTATATGTGTGAGTGTTCGTGTATCATTTTAGTGTCGTATCATTATGTGGAGGTTGAGGAGTTGATCTTGTATTAAGATAACGTGATTCCAGAGAGTGTAACACTGCTTAACCCCTCGGGGACATTGCATGAGTACGTACCTATGGAAATAAAAAAATATTTTCGAAGAATAATAGACATAATGACATGCATAATTCTTAACCATTAACGACAGCGCCATTTTAAGTAAATCTCACTATTCCTAAGAAAACAATTTAGTACTTATTACTTTGTAACTTTCTGGAAAACTGACTTACAAAGAGGTAAGGGTTTTCTCGCGAATAGCTAAACACTTCGTAAATTGTTTCTGACAACCCCTTAAGATCATAAACTTTTGTTATTGGTGCAATTAGTGCCATTAAAATATTCTCTCTGTGGCTATAATTTTCATTAAGTGTTTTACTAAACTTTATTATTTTATTAACTTGAAAATGAATCTTAGAAAAAACATTTTATAAAGTAATTTAGATATTTGTGTTATTAGATTCTAACTCATTACAAGAATATCAAGACATATAAGTCACAAAATTACAGTATTGCTGCTATTTATTTAATTTTATTCGGCCTTTTTGAACATAGCCCATTATATGTGTGCCCGGTGATGGCAATAGGCTTGCCCCCTGTTACGTGGGGCTAAAAATACTGGCAAACTGTGGGTGTGTAATGCACCTCCGCCTACCCCTTCGGGATATAGGCGTGATATGTGTACGTGAGTGGGATAATTCACACTTTGATAATGATCGCAAGTTTCAATGTCTTGGGCCTGTCGTGTCTTGGACAATTGGCAAAGCTGGCTCCTGGCTGGAAAAGGAACAGTCGCTGGTTTGAATCTGGGGCAAGACTATCGTTTTTGCGATTCATATTGTAAATTTATTTAAAAAAATAATAGTCTTACGGTGGCTAAACTGTCAACGTATAGTAAACATATTCTTTACCCTAGAAAATTTTAGAGTTACCTTTACCTATAGACCTACCAGATTTTTTTCAGTGCTTGCCAGAGGTGTTCGGCAATAGACGTAGGTGCGGCCGAGAAAAAAAAAAAGACTTTACCATTCTTAGATTATTCCCGTTTTTTTTTTGCGGTTTCTACGTATTTTGTCGATGCTTTCATGGCATTCAATGCATTGACAATTAATTATTTTAACTATATTGACAAGTCGTGAAGCGATGTCGCTTGCAAATATTTCCTAAATATTTTACGAAAAACATTCACCATTGTTTACTTTTTACTCTTTTATTTTTTTTGCAAACTGTACCACATCTAATCTTTTCAGCTATTTGTGAGCCGCAATGAGTGGCAACGGTTATTAAAAGAGTACATTGCTCGACTCATCCCTGCGGCATTGCGACTCGATATTTCCCATACTTTTGTTTTATTTGATTACCATAAAACTCTCGATTACATTGTTGTGTTTATAAACACGTAGACCGCTGGCTATTTGTTATAAAGCTATTCCTATAGTATCATCGAATCAACGATTGATAAACTATTAATTACTATGAGTGATGTCCAACGCTCCGCCATTTCTCCTACTAACCAGTTTTGATAAAATAAAACCTATCTTGAGTTGAATTTTGTTAATCTGTGAAAATTGTACGAAAATTCCTTCTTCCGAAGTACGAATAGAGATATTTTAGTCATTAATTTTATTTGAATGCGAGGTAACTTCGCAATTTTATCTAAGATGGTGACCTTACTGCTGCGGTGGAGTGGTCGGTAGTGCATCGGCTTTCGACTCCGGTCTGTCAGTCTCGGGTTCGATTCCCGGGTCGAATCAAATATTTGTGTGATCCACAAATGTTTGTTTCGGAGTTTGGGTGTTTTCTATGTATGTTATGTATGTGTTTAGAAATATGTAAGTATGTTTATCAGTTGTCTAGATCCCATAGCACAAGCTTATAGCTTAGTTTGGACTAGATGACGTTGTGTGAGAATGTCCAAAAATATTTATTTACCACAGTCATAATAGCTGGGGTGCATTGCCTAGGGGCGTTGGCGTAACGTGCTACGCCGACGATACCCTCGTCACGGCGCGGGGTGCAACGTACCAGGAGGCAGCACTCAAGGTCACGATGGGTGTTGCTCGAATCGTGGGTCGGATACGGCAGCTGGGACTGGAGGTGGCCTTGCACAAGTCCGAGGTTCTGTGTTTTCACAGACCTCGGAACGGTCGACCCGAAGGTTCCAGCATAAATGTGGGAGGCGTTAGCATCGGCATCAAGCCCTCGATAAAATACCTAGGGATCGTACTTGATAGCCGATGGAACTTCGGACCACATTTCCGAAGTTTGGTCCCCAAGGTGACGCAGGCATCGGTCGCGCTTTCGCGACTGATGCCCAACCTAAAGGGACCCAACGCTTCTTGCAGGAGACTGTACCTAGGGATCGTGCGGAGTATGGCCCTATACGGGGCTCCCGTATGGGCGGATAGGTTGGCGGTCAGGGGGAAAGTGACTCTGTTAAACAGACCACTTCAAACCTTGGCCGTCAGAACCATACGGGGGTACCGCACGATCTCCGGAGAGACCCCTCCATGGGACCTGGAAGCGAGAACCCTTGCGTCATTGTTCCAATGGCGCAAGCAGGCGCTGGAGCGGGACCACAGGCCTGCGTCTCGAGAAATTGAGGACCAGCGGTCCCAACTCCGCCAGGATCTAATGGAGTCATGGAGGGTGCGACTTGAGCAACCCAAGTGGGGTACCACCATCATCGCGGCGGTGAGACCGATCATGGACGATTGGCTGCAGAGGCAGCATGGTGACCTCACGTAGCGTGCGACGCAGATCGTTGCCGGGCATGGATGCTTTGGTAGCTATCTGTTTCGCATGCATCGTGAGGTCACACCCCGGTGTCAACACTGCGAGGTTTCCGACGACGACATCGCACTCCACACGTTGATGTAGTGCTCAGCGTGGGCGAGTCAGCGCCGGGATCTCGTAGTGGGTCTGGGCATGGATACCCTCTCGCTGGACCATGCTTCAAGCCATGGTATCCAGCGGGAGTAGGTGGAACGCGGCCGTGTCCTTTTGCGAGCAAGTCATGCTCGCGAAGGAGGCGGCCGGGAGGAAGACGGAGCATACCCTCCCCGCCGAGTTCCGTAGTTGGCGGCCAGGGCGCCCCAGACTCCGCGACTACGCCCAAGACTATCGACCTCCATGATCGGGGCCTGAGGACGGTGAGATTGCCACCCGCCGTCCTTACAGAAGCAGGCTAGAAGGGTTGCGTGCTGCGGGGCCTTTGCCCCATAGCACGTAACCAGATTCACTCACTGACGCGGGATAAAACCCTACCCCAACGACGCGGGATTCTCGTCCCGACCCAACACCCGCAGAGACCACAGAGGTGGTCAAAGTCCGCCGGGCGCCACTGGACATACCCTCTGCTAGTAACCAGAGACGCCCGGCAGCGGACGTTAGAGCGGCCGCGGCTTCGGCCCGCGGAATTAAAAAAAAAAAAGTCATAATAGTTTCGCCCTCTATTACGTTATTTAGTGATTGGCAGGTGCGCCACTTGCATGCGAGGTTGGTTGGGGTCTCTAAATTCTTCCCAAAGAAGTAGGCATAAAATTACGTTTTTGGTCCCACATAATAGGAAGTGAGCATATTACCGCTCACCGGGAACTTTTGTTTATCTCCTCATTGATCGGCAGGTGCACCACTTGTAGCTAAGATAGGTTTGAGTCTTGACTTTGACCCCAGAAAGTAAACATAATATTAATTACATACCGTTCAATTTCTTCACTACATTAAGACATCACATAATAAATAATAGCATTAGAAGTGTCATGGCCTGTTCGACCCTCGTATCTGTTGTTTGACCCCGGATAAAGGGTTAATCTTCTAAGGGCTGCCCTATAAATCATATTACATGTAACTGCTAGGGTTGTCAATATAAAATTTTGTTGTTATTTTGATTTTATTTACTTATGAAGTACTGTACCTACCGTTTGGTAAATATCAAATAAAAATCCGCGTATCCAAACAAAAGATCTTAGACAGGCACGAACCAGAGTCAGTCTTCTTTCAGGACGAACGCCATTAACAACTAGGTGTCTCAAACTCAAATCACTGAGAAACTCAATGACTTTCTGTGCGACTACGAACCCTTTAGAGTCTTCAAACTGTCAGGTTTAAAAATTAATAAAAAAATCACAATTCAATCCTTTAATAAGCGTTTTTTTTTCATAAATACAACGCAATAGCGTTTTACGTTTTTTTATGATTACACAACAATAGAGTGTTCAACCCTAAAACTGAAGTATAATAACTCATACAGTTGACACAGATGGCGTTGGTGTACATCAAAATGGCGGCAGATTACTGTCACATATGATTTATATCCATCAACTATTTGTATGCAAATTGCATTCGCTCCCGGTGTTTAAGGACAATTAGATGCTCTTAAAGGATGAGCAGGTACAAGAATTTCTATTTTATTTTTAACTAACTGATGCCGATGGCTCGGTCTACGTAGAATAACTTTCTCGGCCCCAATCTCCTTAGTAATTTAATGTAGAAATAAAAATGTAGCCCAATTTTTCCTATGGTCTTAATCTGTTTATTTTATATCCATACTAGCTGATCGCCGCAACTCCGCCCGCGTGATTTAGTTTACTCGTTCCTGGTTCCCGTGGGAACACATTACCGGGATAAAAAGTAGCCTATATTACTCAGGGTGAATGTAGCTTTCCAATGGTGAAAGAATTTTTTTAATCGGCACAGTAGTTTTTGAGTTTATTCATTACAAACATACACACAAAAATACAAATCTTTCCTCTTTATAATAGTAGTATAGATATAGATAAAGTTTAGTTAAGATAAGTCCAACGAAATTTAAAAGAAAGAAACGTCCAACCATTTTTAAGTGATACATGAATTAATAAATAAAGTATACAGAAGAAATTACGTTAGTACATATATTTTTGACTTGATTAAAAACAGCGTCTAATCAGTCTGAAAACCTTATGGGTAAAACTTAAACTACGCAGTTCTAGGAACAAAAATGAAAGAACTTATACATGAATGTACCTGTTTCATTTTACCCCACATTAAATAGCTATAGAGAAAAACAAAAATGTACAATCACTGAAAACGGTTGCCCGTAACAAAATAAATTATGCACCCATCAAATTTAATATTCCGTACATCAAACCAGGGTTGAGTTGAAGCAGTAATTCATAAATTGAGCCGATTAATTGATATCGCAGTGAAGGGTTAACCCCAGCCCATGGGGTAGTGACATTTGTTTTGACAAACACGATGAATGCATTCGAGGGCGACTGATGTATAGCTATTTGGAACTGTATTTTCTCATAAATTATATTTTTGTTCTTTCCGTTCATTGCTGTTAGGTAGATCAAGTTGACTGTGATAGTACACATTCAAACTCATTTTGATGGGTCTTTATTCCATTTATATAAAACTAGCGGATGCCCGCGACTTCACAAATTATGAACCCAAAAACCTTCCTAAGGAAGAAAGAGAGAGAGAACCACTCTATCCATTGATGAAAACCGCATCATAATCTGTTGCGTAGTTTTAAAGATCTAAGCATACATACGGACGGTTTATGATGGATCTTGCTTTTTGATTTTGAACAAAACCCAATGTTTTTCACGATATCATCAGAGGTTATATAACTTACTAGCTGTTGCCTGCAGCTCCGCCTGCGTGTTGTAGTTTTCTTGATCACCAGTTACTGATTTATTATGTACCTATAGCTGTTGCCGGCAGCTCCGCCTGCCTGTTACTTTAGATCGACATACTTTTTTATTTATGAACCGATTGAAATAAAATAAACCTTAAATGTTAAATTATATATAATATATAAAAAACCACAACCCATTACTGAAAACCGCATTCAAATCGGTTAAGCCGTTTCTGAGATTAGCGTGTTCAAACATTCAGATAAACAGACAAAAATTCTAAGAACCATGTGTTGGGTTCTATTGCGTTCATAAAGCCCCCTACAACAGTTTCTCTATTATATCTTCGATGTACAGACATCAACCACTTACAATTTTATTATATGTATTGATTGATTGATTATAGCTAAGTACTTACAAAATTATAACCTCAAATGAAACAACACAGTAAACGTAAGTAAAACCTACAAAACGTAGCATATTAATATTTTCTTCATCAGTGATTCGTATTGAAGACGGTTCTAGGATAAAACGATGATGTATTTATTAGAATAATTACAACTGAGTCAATAAAAACAACAAGAAACTGACAGTAAAACGAAAACTGTTATTAAATAATCATTTTGTCATGTAATTTTCTGCATTACCTACTTTGTTTACCAGAGTACCATCGTTACCGTAGGAGGTGATTACGTTAATGATTACTCATTTCACTAATAATAGTCCAACCACCACCATAGGAAAGAACTACAGTTTATTTTATTTGTCCAGCATTTAAAGTTAGTGTGACCATAGCACAGAATAGGGAATAGTACTTACATACAGAACTTGCACTCCGACGTTAATTAAAGCACATTATTTTGTTTACAGATAACATAATTCGAACCTTAGGGTTGTCTAATAAAGTAAAATTTATACCAACATAATTTGCCCAATAATTATGACATTAATGCCTCAATATCAACTCTATGGTCAATGCCGTGTCACAAACAAGAGACAACTCTTACTGATTTACAACTTCAAGTTGTCGCTGACGTCACGTATGTTTTGCGGTTATTAGGCGAGTGACATAGGCCTGACCATAGTGCTTACTCTTACCAAGATCTTAAAGGTTGAAACCTAACTACACCAGCTAACTGTGTATCTAACGATTCAACGGAGGAGGCTGTGGCAAACCTATTACCGCTTGCCAGGCATGCAGCGGCAGGCACGTAAGATTTATGTTGCTTTCATCAACATTTCATAGTAAGGCAAAGGGTTACAGATTATTTCAAAATTACAATATAGCTGCTACTTTATTATTAAATTAGTTCGGCCATTTTGGACATAACCCATTATATGTTTTCCCGGAGACGGCAACAGGCTTGCCCCCTATTACGTAGGACTAAAAATACTGGCAAATTGTGGGTGTGTAATGCACCTCTGCCTACCCTTTCGGGGATATAGGCGTGATATGTGTGTGTGTGTGTGTGTGTTCTCAAAATGAATTCTAACAATTAAGATATAACAATTTGACGAAAGTCCAGGTCAAGAGTACCGTATGTAATCGAAGACAGTGAATAAAAGCCCCGAAGAAAGTAGAGCAAGCGAAAGGTGTGTACTCAGATTGTAGCAAGGGTAAAGGTGCAGGTAGTTTCTGCCTACCTCGCTGGGAAGGTGTGATTATAATGTATGAATTTAACAATAATAACATGCACTAAATATCACAAATAAAATATAGTTTTTTGGAGACAACGAGAATGAAAAAGTACGCAAAAAAACCGTCCAAGTGCAAGCAAAAAACGGCAAAAAAAAACATCACGTTTGTTGTATTAGAGCCCCTTAAATATTTATTATACCTATTCTGTTTTTTAGTATTTGTGATTATAGAGGCAAGAGAAATACATCATCTGTGAAAATTTCAACTTTCTAACTATCACGGTTCATAAGATACATAAGTAATAGCCAAAGACAGACAGAAGGACGGCGAAGTCTCAGTAAAAGGGTTTCTGTTTTACCCTTTGGGTACGGAACCCTAAAAATTGTTATGATAAAGAAACCATATAGGTATTAAAACGTGTAACGATATACGAGTATATCGTAGGTGACCCCAATCCTTTGAGATAAAACGATTGCATAATTGAACAGTACACTTTGTAATAATTAAAAGTGAATTAAAACAAGGAAATTACACATAATGCCCTATCTAATGCGTTTTGAATAGGGTCACAGAATCAGTGTTTAATAATGGATTTCATTACAGTAGGGTTAGCAAATTACGATCGAAAATTAAACTTTATTTTATGGATATAGGGTTTATTTTACTTGTGTTTTGTGTTTTAAATCCCATGATAGATGAGCTTCTGTCTTTTGCCATGTGCTCAGTTGATTTAATTCGATTGTAAATGTTTGAAATCTTAGCTGCTCACAGTATAATTTGTAAATCTGTCATGTTTCTACTGGCAAATGGTGGCCCTGATTTATTTGACAAATGAAATCATTTCAATTATTTAATGTTTATTATAGTCTAATTAATTTACAATAAGAATTACAATCATCATTCACCGAGCCTTTTCCCAACTCAGTTGGGGTCGGCTTTACAGTCTAACTGCGATTCGGCTGAACTTTGATATTTTCCGTGAAGCGACTGCCATCTGACCTCCACAACTCATGGGCGATATCGAAGTTCTGTAGTTAGACCGGTCGGATTTTTGATTAAGCGCTCCAACTACCCCTAACGACTGCCATAGATGTTCGTATGACAACCGGGACGGACGGCTTAACGTACTCTCCGAGGCCCAGGTTTCTTAAAAATGGTCACCCATCCTAAGACCAGCCTGACTAGATGTTGCTTAACCTTTGCAATGTGTTAACATTGTCGGTTACCAGTAGACCACGAGCTCCTCATTTATTTTTATACTAAAAATATACTAGTAGTTCTGTGAACCGTAGACTTCGGGAGCGGCTTTGTTTAGAAAACTTCTTCAATTTTCTTTATTACTCTTTCATTTTTCATCCAATCCAAAAAATATCATTCACATTTTTGTTATTCATTGTAAGCAAAGAGTGTGTGTGTAAAGTTTCATGAAAATCGGTTGATAAATACGGCCACAAACATCTGGCAGAACCCGTAGATATAGAGATGAAGCGAAGCGACCGAAGTCTCCTCTACATCTCCACACCTCTACACACGCACTCCTTGCTTACAACGAATAACATGTGAATGATATTTTCTGGATTGGATGAAAAATGAAAGAGTAATAAAGAAAATTGAAAAGTAAATTTTCCAAACAAAGGTCCCGAAGTCTACGGTTCACAGAACCACTAGTTAGTGTTTTAATTTAAAATATGACGAACAAAGCAGCACAATAACACCACATAGGTTTTTCCTTATGCTAACAAAATAAAATATACACCATTATGTCATGTTATTTAACTTACTTGAACATATTAACAAACTGAAATGTTGGTTGAGGCGTGTATACACAATAGTTGTGGGTTTGGCAAACAACCACAATCATACAGGTACCTAAGTGTAAGTACCTACGTTCACAACTATGATTATGAGTGTTTTTATTTTGCGGACTCCTGTCAAAATAAATTAAAATTTGTCAATAATGTCTTTAAAAAGATAAGTAAACAATGTAGCTTTCAACATCCTTAACTTAATTTCGATATAAATAGTCTGAACTGAAAACTAAAAGAGGTGCACTGAACTCTACAATCAATTTAAAAAAAAAACCCAAGAAAGCATTTCTATAACATTTCAAACACAACGACAAAGCACTGTATGCAGCCAATCAGGAAATAGTCACATGTCAATCACCAATTACAGTGCACTTTGTTCCGCGTCACTCGCCGCCGGCCAATCGACGCACTGAATTTAAATCATTGTTCGGAATTTTAAACACGCGTGCAACTTTTTAGACACAATGTTTTAAGTACTTGTCTAATAAAAGTACCCTTTGATCAATTTTGTTCGTAGGAAGTAGGTAGGTACTTTAAATTCTTCTTTTCTTTTGGAGCCACAACTGCTTAAGTTTTTATACGAGTACCTAACATCGGTCCAAAATGATCAGAATTTAGATTTGGGATCATTCAATCCTTGCTTCATAAACCTATATAATTTCTAGATCACGCTATTGTTGTTGTCCCGCGGTTATAATTTCTATCTAAATGTTCTACTGATTGTTATTATTACACATACCTTACCATATTAAGTACAATCGCAAAGATTATATCTTAGTAACTGTACTTAATGTCTTGTTAGTATGTTGGACTCTGGAGATGTTGGTAAGGCCCCTACTATCATCTCTGGGGGCCAATCATCCTCCCCAGTATGAAGTGCACTGCTAAATAGCCTAAATAATATGAAACTGCGTAAGGATAGTATATTTATTTGTATGGGATGGGGCTTTCTTTTTAATTCCGCGAGACTGCGACCGCTCCTACGTCCATTGCAGCAGGCGTCTCTGGTACACATCAGAAGGTATTACCAGTGGCACCCGGTGGACTTTGGCCTATTTCGGTATGGGATGGGGCTGTTCTAGCATAGCATTCTTTTACGTGTGGCATGGTGCATTTTCCGCGGAAATAAGCTCGCCCCCTATTGGACTAACAAATGTCTTAATAATGTTTTTCGTTTTTCTATCTTAATTTTATTAATACAATCTGTATCTATGTTTTATTCATAAGCTATACCTCTCAACACAGTGATCGTGACTAGTATTTAGACTTAAATTTGGACCTCATGCTGTTAAAATGTATTATTCAGTCCATCAACTAAAATGCAATAGGTTACTTACGAAGTTTCAAATCTTAGAACATTGGGTCAAATGTACACACTTAAATACACAGCAAAATGTACTTACGTTCTGTGTCCAAAATATACACTTGTCAATAATTACCTGACTGTTTATTTGCAATGACAACTATAAGATTAAAGTTAGAAAAATATATTTCGAACTTTCGTTAGAAGTAATTAGAGTTTTGAATGATTTGTTGGACGGAAAATATAAGATGGGTTTCTTGTAATGAGAGCTCATCCATCAGTGAGCCAATTACTGGGGATCACGCATGGTTTTCAACCCTATTTCATGTCAGTTTTTTGTCATGGTATTATTATGGAATTGGAATGTAGGTATTTAGATAATGAGTTGGTCAGTTCTATTAAGAAGCCTATGATCTTTACTGCTACACTTGCCGTGTCGAGTTTGCAGTTAGCCGAACAGTTTAGGCGTTTTATCTTTACATGTAAACAAACAAATATAGTTGACACAATAGTTTTTCAATGATTCATATGAAAGTAGGTTAGTATAATAAGGTACATACATAAAAAAAACAATATTGAAAATTGAAGTGAAGTAAATAAATAATGTTGCCTTTTCAACCGATTTCCAGAAGAGGTCCTAAATTCGACTGTCTGTTTCTGTTTTTTTTTATGTTTGTTACCTTATATCTCTAGACTGGGTGAACCGATTTTGAGTTTTTATACATAAAATCACGCCTCTTTCCCAGTGGGGTAGGCAGAGACCACGGATTTCCACCTACTACGATCCTGGCATACTTCTTTCGCTTCTAACTTTTTTTCGCTAACTAACATTAATATCTTCATACATGCTCCGAAGTAGACTCATTTCAATTTGGTACCATTCCGACCATTATTGGTCCCATTTCGGTAATTTGAAGTCTCTACCTCTAGTACTTGTAAATGTGACCAGTCTCAGAGGTGTATAAATATATATATTTTAGTGCAAACAGAGTAGTAAAAATAAACTGTATCTCTTACAAAATACCAATAAACAACTCTCATTACTGTCCAAATACTACAATACAATATAAATAGCCTTTATTTCTAATACTAAATGCACATCGTCGTATTGTGTCAGAAATGCCTTCTACCCTCCACGAACAATTCAAGGGTATTATTCACTACAGGCAATCTGTCAACGGCTTAATGGCACCGAAACAATTTTCCCAACAAAAAAAGAGGAAGCACACGTCCCTATACGCCACTTCCGTTTGCTTTTGACAACAAAAAATGTAACAAAACCGTGTTCGAAAAGAAAAATCTTGCGACGACTTTTAATATTTGTACCCTATATTTTAACAAGAAAGTAATTTGTACTTTATTTTTGGTTAGTATAAGGTTGTATATTCAGTGTGGTGATTTAGGTGTTTAGGGTAAGTACACTCATAAAGGAAACCATTATTTTCGAGGGGTTATTCCGAAGACATTTGTATCGCGAATTTGAAGAAGTTCGACAGTTTGTTTCCGAGTGCATTTCATCATTAATCAATGTTTTGTTCCTGTTCCGTGGGAGTTTGGAACTTTTATACTCATTTTGTGTTTTACCTGTTTTCCTTTTGGGAGTTTCGTTTGGCAGTTCTCTTTGTAATTGATTGTTTTGGAAATTGTTTTCTTATTTATTGTTTTTATTTATGAATGGATTTATTGCTTTCGATAATGTTAGATCGTGATAGCGAATTGAACAATGAACTTCAAAAGGTTTCTGGTCAATACCAAGTTTTATTCAAATACTCATACATGCAGCAGGCGACCTTATTGCTGAAGAGCAAATTGTTTCAAGGAACTATAGGCTAGAAGGAATATTACTAGGTTTTTTATACATCCATTGCCGAGCGGCTCAGGTTAGCACAAGGAAGAATGGATGGGGGAAAAAAGTGTGTGTGTCAGCTCCGACGCACGACTGGAGTTTACTCCTTAAGTACGAGTATCTAACCATAACAAATTAGAAAGTTACGCACTAGAGGTGCGCACCAAAAACGTGACACGATTTTCGTTACTTGTTAGTAGGTTTTACCCCTCGGATATTTCTCATACCGGGCGCCTTATATATGAAAATCGATTCTTAAGGAGTAAACTCCAATATTACAAAACCAATTGTTGTTAAAATAATAACTAAGCAATAAAAATACCCGACTGTACATATGTACAGATTTATAACTATTTATAATATAATTGGATATTAACTGTATTGTATGCGTTAACTTAATGGCAGGACACTGCTGACCATTTCTTTTACTACTAAAGTGCTAACATCTTACGTAACAGTGATCCACAATCTGATTGAATAAAAATACCGTATTCGCGAGAACCGAGCGTTTTAAACATTCGTTTCTCTGCCGTACGATGGTGGCTTGGAACGCCCTGCCTGCGCACGTGTTTCCTCCAACATATAACCCTGGGTTCTTTAAGCGAAGCGTGAAGAGGCACATTACTGGGTCGTCAAGTTGAGGGCCACTCTCTATAGTATTCCTGTGTACTATGAGAGTCGCTCACAATCGCCAGACGTCACTACAGCTTACCATCAGGCGGGTGGCGTTAATTTGTCGACCTAAATATAAAAAAAAACAAATACCATTCACTTTGTATATCCAGGTTTTAACTGATATTATTGGAGTCCCGCCTGCTTATAGTTAAATATTTGGATATGTGCAGTCGGGTTTTTTTATTGTTTTATTTTATTTTTTTAATTTACAGTTTTTTAGTTCAGAGACTTACCAACATACTTTTGTTATACGATTTCTCGTACCAAATTACATTGAAACATATTAGGTGTATATATTTCTGAAATCCTCTTTAAAATTTCTTCATTTTGATACCCCACTCGATAAGTTTGACCAAGTTCTTTTTTTTGATTTCGCCAAGAAGCCAGGATATCCTGTTTTCACTTTTTATGTACCCAGTGACACTCAGGAGATAAATACCTTTAATTTAAGACCCCATTCGTCGAAATCCATCTAGCCGTTAGGCCTGCAGAGGGGAACAAAGAAACATACATACAAAAATACATACATACTCGTACATACGCTCGAAACACAACCTTAAAAACGCAATAGAACGAATATGAAGAAAAAGGCTTTGTTTCTTTAATCGCATTAAATTAAATTCAATAATGCTGGATGCTAATAAGGAATTTTGTAAGACAAAAAAACTTATCTTACTATTTTGGACCAACACCAAATTAAAACACGTTTATGTTATCAAACAGAAGCCAGTTTTCGGTTGTTATACCCATTAATGTAACACTCTGATTATCTCCGCAATCTCATAATATAAATACCTTATTAAATCAGTAATCCAAGGGCTCGTGGTCTAGTGACAACAGACAATGTTAACAAATTGCAAAGGTTAAACAACATCGACTCAGGCCGGTCTTAGCACGGGTGACCATTTCTTGAGACACTGAGACCCCTCCGTGCCTCGGAGAGCACGTTAAGCCGTCGCGTCGGTCCCGGTTGCCATACGAACATCTATGGCAGTTGTAAGGGGTAGTTGGAGTCCTAAATCAAAAATCTGACCAGTCTAATTACAGAACTTCGATATTTCCTATAGGTTGTGGAGGTCAGATGGCAGTCGGTTCACGGAAAATATCGAAGTTCAGCCGAATCGCAGTTGGACGAGAATGCCGACCCCAAGTGAGTTGGTAAAAGGCTCGGTGAATGAATGATGATTAAATCAGTAAACCAATAAGTTATCACTATGTCTAACTTATAATGTCCCCAAGCTAAATATGGGTACCTACTTATCAGATTAAAAGTCAAAGTTACAACGAGACATATCCGTAGTTATTACAAGCATCTTGGACAGGGCCCGCTTTGAGCT
Organism: Nudaria mundana; assembly: GCA_963556515.1. Lineage (NCBI taxonomy): Eukaryota > Metazoa > Arthropoda > Insecta > Lepidoptera > Erebidae > Nudaria > Nudaria mundana. Next base: position 6,798,156 of record OY748302.1, on the reverse strand, counting down.
CAAACCCGACGGTTGGTATTGAGAGATTTTCTATATCCGCCAGCTTTCCTTTATGCTACGTGCAATTTTATCCGAAGCTGCCGTTATGAATTTCCTACTAAAGATTAATAGGGATACGACAAAATATTTTGGTAAAATATAAGCGATAAAAAAATCCACTAATTGTTTTGTAAGTAATATATAAACAGACATACTGTTTTTATTATAATTCAATTTTTACCTACATTTTAATAGGTAGTAAGAATTACAATATACAAAATAAACATAATTATAGACTAAAAATATTTACATTACAAAATATCGTTTAAAAAATCCTCCGCGTCATTGCCGACTAGGAAGGTTCCCAGAATGCTGGCTGTGTTGCCACGTTGGATGGCAATACTTATTCTTTGGGCCAGAAAATAGCCAGCCTTCTGGTCCTGAGAAGCATCGATTAGGCGTTTAGCAATGTCTCTATAAAGGCGGCGAGCACTTGAACCCCATGACCCCAGTGTCTCAACCCCAAACGGTTCAAATATGTAATCACCTGCTAGGTTAGCATATTTACACCGTTTAAGGCCTTCAGCCGATGCAGCAGCAGCGCCGGCACATCTGGATGTGCTTGGAAGGTGCTAAGGTGTCAAATAGGTAGTACATTTTACAGTACATAATTTGGTAGACAGAAGATACACTACGCTACGTACAAAAGAATTCTGAACCGCTTTTAAAAAAATACGTGTCTGTCTTGTAACTTTGACCCACTTTTAGTAAATTATAAAGGAACACTATTTTCTGTTTCCTATTTACTATTTTATGAACAAATATTATTTATTAAGACACTTAAAATGCATTTATTGAGTAATCGATAAAATCATACCAAATTATAAAGTGCGTATCCACAATCATCTATCTTCTGATCGGACATCATTTTCTTGGTTCCTTTAAGAAAATGCAGCTGACTGGGAGTCTCTATAACTCCGTCTATTAGTATACCTACAACATATTTTTATTAATATTAGAAGCAGGTATTTTGACTCTTTGAGGCCTTTGAAACAAGATTCAGGGAATATTAATCAGTTGAGTGAACGAATCTTCCTGGAAACTGTCATTGAACACAATTACTATAAGAATTACAATATACATAATTGTATACTAAAAATGTTTACATTACAAAATATCGTTTAAAAAATCCTCCGCGTCATTGCCGACTGGGAAGGTTCCCAGAATGCTGGATGTGTTGCCACGTTCGATGGCGATACTTATTAATTGGGCCAGAAAATAGCCAGCTGCTGAGAAGCATCGATTAAGCGTTTATCAATGTCTCTATAAAGGCGGCGAGCGCTTGAACCCCATGACCCAAATGTCTCAACCCCAAACGGCTCCAATATGTAATCACCTGCTAGGTTAACATATTTACTCCGTTTGAGGCCTTCTGCCGATGCAGCAGCGCCGGCACATCCGGAAGTGCTTGGAAGGTATAAAGGTGCTAAGGTGTCAACGCACGTAGCGTCCCACACCAAAGGCCAAACTTTACCAAAACGTTTTACATAATTATTTGTATTGTTAAATGATTGAATGAGTTAAGCCAACTCTGGCTAATTTATGGTGGAAAAGTTGTTTCATTTGCTCTGTCATCAAGGTACTGGAAGAGTTTGTTAATAACCAATTATATCGCAGAAAATATCGATCACGTGAGTCAATTAACACATTTTTTTGAAATTTTCCGCGATATTATTGGATAACGTCAAACTCTACTGAGCGCTAAATGGTATGGGGCTGATCTCGGGTTCTAAGTTAAAGCCAGTTGTTCTCAAATATCCATTAGTTTAAAGCAGAACCCTGTTGAGCTGAAGACCTTTGATATTTAATAAGGCACGAACCATAAGAATACCAATATTACCAATACCAATATTACGAGTATAAAGGATAAGCAGCTCGGAAACTACTTAACCTATTTTAAAAATATCGCCTATTTTAAGCTACATTGCTAGTGAGTAACATAGGTTTGGTATAATCACACATCACACTACGATAGAAAAAAATCGGAGCATCAATGAAAAATTTTGCAAAATAGAAAGCCAAAAAATCCATGTCAAAAATAAATTATCTGAAAAACATTTCTTTTAAGTGATATCAGAATAAAACCTAACAAGCTTGGATCAGTTACAGCGCTGGGAGACCAATAAATTAGGAATTGAACACCAGAAGCGTGGGATGTCCAATTTAACATGACACTTGCTACCCTTGAGGCGAATATATTTCTTTTGAGAACATTATAAGGAATTCCGTTTAATTAAGTATATTACTTTTGAAAATTGTGGTAAAGTGTATCAGGTTTTTCAAATACATAACTACTTATACCTGTTGTTTTTAAACACGCACAAACAGATGCGTTGTGCCTTGACCGTAGAACTGTTCAGTAGATTAAGTGGGAACAAAGGGGGTTTGACTGCGTGGAGTGAACATTACAATAAAGTTTTTACTGCCATCCAATGTTAAATAAACAAAGCATTGAACTAAGCTTTGCATTTTTGTGTGAGTGATCACGAAAAGTAGAGGAAAAAAGCCGTGTGTACAGACATGTGTGTGCGTTCACGTACGTGCACTCACACAAATGGAAAGCTCAGCTTATGCCTCACGAACTGTATCTATAAAAACGTAAAAAAACAAACCGTTTAGGATCTTGTGACAAAAATAGTTTGTCTGAGACCTTTATAGCTTCCATGTAATGACCGTTGAAGAAAAGCTATAACGACATAGATAACTTTGTTAGTTTAGGAGTTTAATAGGCCAAATACAAGTAGCATTCTATGACTTTCTTTTTTTTAACTACATTAAGGTACATTTTGTCTCATAACATGACATGAAGAATACGAAAACCTACCATTAAACTGCCTTTTAATTCTATTACTAACAAAATATGCTAGATATATTATATATTATAATATTGAGAAAAAGTATTTAGTTACTAACAAGAACTACCAACAGAGATGGTAATCGATGAAATCTATGCGTTTGCTGGTTGTATAGTGTATGGTTTGTGTGGACACCTTTGTAATGTGAGACGGTTTATACTTTATATGGAAGTAATAGGGGAATGTGTAGCGGCGAGCTTGTTGGTCGATTAAGATGGGTATTTGAATAACATGGCCGGACTTCTGGGCCTGGGCGTAGATACGCTCTCCCTGGAGACCAAGCTACGAGCCATGGTCTCTAGCGGCTGTTTCCCTTCTGCGAGCAGGTAATGCTTGTGAAGGAGGCGGCCGGTAGGGTGAGGGAGCGTACCCTCCCCGCTGAGTTCCGAAGTGTGCGGCGAGGACGCCGCAGACGTGACTACGCCCAGGATCATCGACCTCCATGATCGGGGCCTGAGGACGATGGATTAGCAACCCACCGTCCTTACAGAAGCAGGCTAGAAGGGCTGCGTGATGTGGGGCTGCACCCCTCGCACGGCTTTACTCACCGACGTGGGATAAAACCCGACCCCAAAGATGCGGGGTAACACCCGACCACCACGCAGGTGGCCAAGGTCCACCGGGTGCCACCGGGAATTCTCTCAGTCTCAACCGGAGGCGCTCAGCAATGGACGTAGGTGCGGCCGCGACAAAAAAATGGCCGGACTTCAGAGATTGTGGGTGAGTATGTAACATTGATCCTGGCTGATGGAATTTACACGCCGTTTACACTTTGATAAGTGTTATGTGCGAGTTCATACTTCTCTACTTGCAACTGATAAGCGATTAGTAAAATTTGTTGCACTTAAAACTTAACAAATAGTCCGAGACGCCCAGGACTTTAATTGGCTGTGCCAGAGCGGCTGGCACGTAAGATTTTGTTGCCTCTCATTAACATTTCATCGCAAGACAACGCAAGGCAGCTGCTACTTTTGTATTAAATTCATTGGACCATTTTGGACATAACCCATTATAAATGTGCCCGGTGACGGCAAAGGCTTGCCTCCTATTACGTGGGACGCTTAGTGGCGACAATTCTCTGACCCAGAAAATAACAACAAGATAATCAAAACAGCCAATTGCGAGTCGGACTCGCTCACCAAGATTTTCGTACCAAAACGGCAAGAAACACATTTGTTGTATGGAAGCCCCCTTAAATATTTATTTTATTCTGTTTTTTAGTATTTTGCTGTTAAAGAGGCAACAAAATACATCGTCTGTGAAAGTTTCAACTTTCTAACTATCACGGTCCATGAGATACAGCCTGGTGACAGACCGACGGATGGACAACGGAGTCTTAGTAATAAGGTTCCCGTTTTACCCTTTGGGTATGGAACCCCAATAAGTCAAGTTCGGCACAATAATCTCCCGTGTATTCCTCGTAAAGAAACAACACTTACTCGTTGGAATACACCTATAAATCGACAGTTACTCCATATTAATTAGTTTGCGTGAAACCCTCGCTACTGTGCGCCCACTGAGATTTACACTATGCTGTGTACATTTAAATATATTTATGAAAAATGTGTCCATTTATGTAGTGGATGAGTCTCGCGTGTTCGTGCTTGCTCTTTTTGTTTTCATAAATGGCTACTCGTAAATTATTAAATTGTCTTTTGTAGAAGCTTTTTGTTGTTTATATTATTGTGTAAGAGGTGACCATTATGTATTTATTACGTGAGACTTCTATGAATAATTCTTGAATACCTTGCTCTTGAAGGCCACCGAGACGAGAGAAAAAATGTAAACAAAGCTTTGAGAGTTTAAAACATTTTTAATTGATTTAATTCCCAATTCCGATCGCCGTCTTCTATATTAGACTTCTGTATTAGACAAGGATGATTCGTTGGATGAGTCTAAATCAGAGTTATTTATGACAGAGCTATCTAATTTGTCAATGTTATCTAATTTGTGTTGTTAATACACAAGTTTTGTAGGTCAAGGAATCCGCCTATTCAATTACCACACACCCGAGAAGAAGGGCAAGAAACTCGGCAGGGTATCAGTTGTATAATATGCGAACAACCTCTAAGCCGAGAGTGACCATAGGGCTCATACAAAGGGTTGTCCTGGGTGGGATATGAAACCACGACTATTGAAACCAGTAGTTAGTGTTTAAGCAGTGTTGTTTCCCTAAAATCGTCGTTATTACATCTAACTAATTAATTTGAAATCTAAGTAAGTAAGTACACTTCATTATTTAGAACAGAGTGTCTAGTACCAGTTGCTTACGTACTCGAAATACGTTTTCGTATTCTCCATATATTTCACACCAGCGCCCCTAGCGGTAACGTCAGGGAACTGTGTGAAATGTATGAAGGAATACGAAAACATATTTCTAGCAAATTAACTTAAGGAACTGGTACTAGACACTCAGTCTGACATGCTTTTGTGTAAATCTCGTCAATTCTATATTAAGAATTTAAGTATATTACTATCGTTGTAAGTGTAGCAGTGGGTGGAAGCATGGTGGGCCCACAACCTATTATAATGTACAAAGTTTTACAGTTATAGAATTAAATAACAGTGTGGGGTATCTTTCTTATCCTTTTACTTTAACCGCCAAAGAAAACAACCAGTAGGTCAAGAAAAAAACAAACTTGAGAACCTACAGAAATAGGTTAAAGGAGCTATGGGCTTCAGAGCAATTAGCTCAGTAGTGTAATATTAAATAATTTATCTATTTTTCATACTCGTATTATAAGTTGATAAAGTAAGGAACAGCGTGATCCGAGAACGTTGGTGTGTCAGAAGATTTAGTGAGTAAGATAGAAAAAAGGATGGATGAAAGAAGATTGACGATAGAGATACATAAGGCGTGAACGGACAGGCAGGCAAGGGTCGACCTAGGCGGACGTACTTCGACCAAATCGGAGATTTTTTGACCAAAGGCCAGGTCAAGAGTACCCATAACCGGAGAGCGTGTATGAAGATAGTTATGAAAGTGGAAGATGCGAAAGACGTATGCCAGGATAGTAGCAAGTGGAATTCCATAGTCTCTGCCTACCCCCATGGGAAAAAGGCGAGATAAATGTATGTATTTCACTTCACCTCAGGTTGACAAGGTCTAAAAATACTCTAATTTTTCAAACAAACAGACAAAGCAATCGGTAACACTACTGAATACATTAGCACTTGTTATAAATAGTTGGAGCTGGGTGTTTATGCTAATTAGATTCGTGGACACTACAGTAGCGAAGAGATATGGTGGTTGATACTATGCTATTAAAATAAGGTTTAACTAATCGTTTAACTCCCCTAGACTAATTGTAGTTTTGTGATATGAGTGTTAAATTTTAAGTTTTTATAACTTGTAAATGGGCTACTTACAAAATAGTACCCCTATTTAGCCAATTACCTATATCTAGGATCACTCCCACTTACCTAATAGGAGGTCTACCTACGGCTTACTGAAAAGTTAGATTTTAGTCTTAGGTACAGGGTTTAACATTTAAATGGGTCAATATGGGAAGGTCTGAAACATAGATTCTACTAAAAATAAAACTGTATTTTTTAACTTGTAATCAGCTCGGGAATCGAACCGGGGCTTTTGAAAAAAATCTACACTATTTTAATTTAGATATCGATTGTGTAGGTAGTAAGTAGTAAATATTACTATAAAATATTTCCATCAAAATAATAGATATTTCTAGAAAGTTTGAATTAGGTACCATGAAGTACCATCAATTTATAATTAACTTGGGCGTCCGCTTGACAAAATATATACACAAAAACCTTCCTCAAGAACCACTCTATCCATTGGTGAAAACCGTATGAAAATCCGTTGCGTAGTTTTAAAGATCTAAGCATACATACGGAACAGGCGACTGTGTTTTATAATATGTAGTAATGTCCATTGTTATCTAACTAACACTAATAGGTGCTAACTGCTTCAGTGTCATGGTCGGTAGTGCATTGGCTTACGACTCTGGAGTCACGGCTTCGATCCCCGGGTCGAATCGAATATTTGTGTGATCCACAAATGTTTGCTTCGGAGTTTGGATGTTTTCTATGTATATTATATACTAGTGGTCGCCCGCGACTTCGTCCGCGTGGTAATTTGGATATTTTAAAGTTCCCGTCGCGCAGCATAATATTTTGAACAATTCACACAATATCTTTATAAATTGTAGCCTATGTATTATTCTGATGTATAAGCTATATTATGGTAAAGTTTCATTAAAATCCATTCAGTAGTTTTTACGTGAAAGAGTAACAAACATCCATCCATTCATACATACATACTCACAAACTTTCACGTTTATAATATTAGTAGGATGTATTTAGAAATTTGTAAGTATGTTTATCATTTGTCTAGATTCAATAGCACAAGCTTATAGCTTAGTTTAATATGCCTGCTCCACAACAAAAATAATGTAACGGTCTTAAAGAGAATTGTTAATTGAAATTAAATAAGAATATATGCAAAATTATACAAATGCGGTCATTTATCTTCTCTAAACAGGTTTCCTACTGATTTACAATGCTGAAACTATATTTTATATTCGTGTTTATTAGCCATAAATCGAACTATGTTACTTTCTTGCATAGAAAATATAGAAATATACATGATTTTTGCACATTAATTAGGCAAGTTTACATATTCATCACATTGAAACCAGTTGAATAAAGCCTAGTATTATAAAAGTTTTAACATTGTAAGTATTCTTTGAATATTCATGATTTTTGAATCGAGTCACAATAGTAAATTAATATAAAATTATAAGTAAGTGACACTTTTTTAACAAAATGTTAACATTTTAAAGGATTTATAAAATGTAATTTCTTTAAAATAATTCTTATAATTTTTTTAAAGTAACATATTTTACTGTAAAATTTATTCGCTATTTAAATGGTACGTTATCTATTACATATCGTTATATATATCCCTCAGTGTATAGATTATATTTAGATTAAGCTATTACATAACAGACAAAGAATTGAACAATATAGCTTAAAGATGAATTTCTTAAGTAAAAATACATGTCAAAAATTGACCCAGCAAGCGACTTGAATCTACCGGAATGGTACCAAATAGTTGTCGGAATGGTCCCAATCCGAAAATATGAAGTAACAAACATAAAATATAAAATTAGTAGTATTGTGAATTAATAGGAATACCTCTGATAATGCCATAAGGCGAAACCGGTAAGGTCGTTGGGGGCTGAAATGATGATGATAAAGAAGCCCTACTAACATCTCCAAGTCACCTGCTAACAAACGAAGCTTTGGCATAAGTAAATCCCTGGAAACGACAACAGGCTCGCCAACTATTACGTAGGGCTTAACAAATTGGCGAAATTTGGAAGAAATAAGCCCCTCTGTCTACCCGTTTAGGAATAAAGACTTGACTTGTGTCTATCTGTCTTAATTAATTTTAAACCAAGTTTAATTAGCAATTAGTTATATAACCCATTAGTTCCTCGATGCATACGACCCTCTAACAAACACTAATAGGCGCTAAATCTTCTTCGACCTGTACAAAGACTAATGTTCGCGCCAGGCTCTACCTGTCTTATTGTAGTTTATTTTGTATTCGCTTATGTATACAATCTCTAATTACACGCAACGCCTTCCAACTGTACAGGGCTGTCAGTGTATCTGATATCTGTTAAGTCGTAATGCTATCGCGAGTAATAAAATATATACCTATCCAAGGAATTTATCTGCATAAAGTTTATTAGAAGTTACTAGATAGTGCTAAGGAGTTTTATCAAGATCTTCAAGACTCAAGTCATCGTTACTGCACGTACCTGCTGAGACACGTACGAGGTTATGGCCAAAAGACAGTATTATTTACAAGACTTTACTAAAATTATAAAGAAAAAAGATTTGATAGTTTGGATAGAATAAGCCTAGCCATTATACCTTCCATACAAACTCTGCAGTCCAAATTGTCGAAAGAAAGAAGTAGGTACTCTTATAGGAGTATATTCTAGGTCTTATCAACAGTGTTTACAGGACCGAGCCGGTAGTTCGCCGACCTTACAGAAGTCGGAGTGTGGGGCTTCGAGCCACACACGCCGTCGTCGCTCACCGAGATGGATAGAGCCCCCCCCCCCAAAATGTCGTAAGTATAACCCATGACTCCTATAAAAGAGGCCGCACAGGTAGCCAAAGACCACCCCGCCCTTGGGTTAACCTGCCAAAGCCCAAGCCAATCTCACCTTTAAGTCTTGCACTTGTCAATAAACTGTTTAAGTTCTGTTAAATAATAAACATTCCCTTCACTTGGAACCATTTACAGGTGCAAAGTGAACATAGTACCTAGTCCATCAGAGAAAAACGTCTGATTATAATATATTAGGTATGTATTTAGGTCGGTACCTACTCATTTTCTCACCAATTTTACGAAAAAAAGACAAAGAAACAGTAACATCATAAGTTGTCTGTTTATAAAAGGTCGTAGTGAAAGTAAAAATCTTGGATAAATTGTGATTTTTTTATTAGTATCAACCCTAAAACCCTTACGCCTAGGCATTAGGTGAACCAGTACGTGTTGTTTCCTGCCTAATTAGGCGCCCATAGGTGTTGGAATCCTTGTTCTCATTCTATTCTGGAACGTGTTAGAAGCTGCTTTTGTTATGCATCGCCATTTTGTTTTAAGGTCAGCTGTGTACGTGTGAGGGTCGACCTTGTTGTAATTAAAGATTGGGTGGGAATTGGCTCGAAGATGTTTATTTAAATTATACGGCTTATATTCGTTTGTTACTAAGTAAAGAGTAGCTTTATTTCAAGCGAACTTATAGTGAAACATTTTTTCACCGTTACTCAACTCATATTGATCGTAGCGTGATAGATTTAGGTATATAGGTGAAGGAATTTTTAAAATCGGTCCAGTACTAGATTCAGAGACAAACAATCAAAACATTTATCTTTATAATATAAGTACTAGCGGACACCCACGGCTTCGTCCGTGACAAATGATATACTAAATCTTACTCGAGAACCACTCTATCCACTAGTGAAAGCAGAATGAAAATCGGTTCAGTACTTTTTGAGTTTATTGCGAGAAGACAGACGTGACGGAGAACTTTGTTTTATAATATATAGTGATTAGAAGCCTATTGACCAGCAGCTGATGCTAGCAGCTCTACGGTAGAGCTCATCAGACAAATCAGAGTTTCTACCTGCGTAAAAATAACTTATAATAATATTATGACGATATCTTTTTCCAACCATCCGATTTTGCTGAAACAAAGCTAACCAATGAAATTAAAATACTTTGGTTAATTACACTAGAGCTATAGGTACTTAGACTTAACAATGAAAAACTACTTTCAGTTGAATCACCAGTTTTAAATAATTTACAAGTTCTGAAAGATTACATTAAATAATTGTAGATATTAAACATGTAAGTTGTAGGCAATACAAAAAGTTACAGAAAATACATTATAATAATGTCATTGACACCATAAAATGTATATGAATAAGTAGGTATATAAATTATTATCTATTAAATACATAAACATCATTAAATAGATAAAATCCGACGAATAACGAAGCAGTACTAGCTAAATTATCACAAATTAGAACGTAAACTCCGGCGCAGAAGCGTGACGAAATTTTTTTATGTTCTATTGTTTTTCAAATGACGACATCTGATTGGTTGAGTGTTGTATAGGAGGTGCGTTCTCACACCTTATTGGTGGAGACAAAATGAATGCGAAATAATGATGGCTGCCCGATTGGCATGACAAGATGTATTGTTGAATAAATTAGTGTCGTTAATAGTTTTATTTAAACCTGTTATTTAATTGTTGCGTTCTAGTTTTATGGGTTTACGTTTACAGTTAGTCATTTTGCAACTTGTTATTAAATACAACTCATTGCCAATAATCTTGTTCTGGAGAAACGTCAAACTACGACTACTGTCTTAGTTTGACTTTCCTGTCTGTCTAAGTTTGACGAATGAAGTCCAACTAAGACAGTAAGTCTTAATAATAATGCTAATTGCAAAACCGATAGTTTTGGCCAGACTTGAGTCAAAATTGAACCATCGATTCTCTTTCCTGGAGGATCGGTCTACCAACTGACTAGTAGCCTAAGATATTGAAACCGTTTATAGGTAATAGCTCACACTATCACATTTCATATACCTAGTATCTACTAGGAATCTGTGCATTGATGTCTGTGAATTCCTTTAGTCAAGGTCTTCAATTCCCTGTTTATAATCGCCGCACATACGGGAGCCCCGTATAGAGTTATGCTCTGTGCGATCCCCAAGTACAGTCTCCTGCAAGGAGTGCCCCTTAAATTGGGCATCAACTGCGAAAGCGCGGATACTGCCCCCGTCACTTTAGGGTCTAAACTTCGAAAATGAGGTCGGAAGTCCCACCGGCTATCGAGGCCCCAAAAACCTTTTTTAAACTTACTTTTGGACTGAAACTTGTTAAAAATTTCATGGTTTTGGTGAAACGCCATAAAGAGACTACAGGTACCTACACTTAAAACCAATACAACAGCTGATATCTTCAGTGATCTAATACTTCTACATAGAAAGTGAGTAATACCTAGTTGCTACATAACTATTACTTACCTAATTTGTGCTGTCTCGATTGTTTGTGGTTATGCTCTATAAGAAGTTCCCACGTAACAGTTTATAGGTGAGATGGAACTAACAAAATGACTGACGAAATGTGGACATATTTAACGCCTCTGTCTACCACTTCAGGGATAGACGTAATTTTGTATGCGTGTGTCATATTGGACTGGCATCAAAAGGTTTTCAAGCATTCAAAAGGAAGCTCGAAGGTCGTCACGTCTTCCTCGTGGTAAGGTAATTTTTGCAACATTTTCTATTGCTACTCCGCTCCTTTTGATCGTAGTGTGATGTTATATAGCTTACGTTACTCGCTAATAATGTAGCTTTAGATAAGGAAATTCATTTTTCAAATCGGTCTCGTAGCTATAGAGCCTTATAATATAAACAAACAAACATAATAGTAAAGTATAGATTATTTCTTGCCTAATGAAAGGAAGACGATGATTGATAAGTATTGCGTTAAAAAGTAGACATTCATATGCTCCGGCTATTAGGCTCGTTTAAACGTCTCCTCATAAATCAATAGCAGACTACTGCACGCCAAATACCATATCAAAGTACAAAATAATAACATAGTTGTTTGATAGTAACTCAGTCACTGCTAACACAGGCATGTATCGTGTTAGGGTTGAGCGTCTGTCTAGCGTTGTCGATATATCACGCTGCGATAGACATTACCATCTGATAGGGTTGTGAAATGTGAAATATTATAGGGTTGCAAAGGTTATTTTGTTAAACATCCTATTATATTTGTACGTAGGAAATACTTGGTTATAATCGTATTTGGTAGTTTACATAGAGTTAGAAAGAGGCATATTATTATCATTATCTACTGAGACACTGGGCCTTTTTCCAAACCAGTTGGAGTCGGCATCTAGTCACAGCAAAGCGGCTGAACTTCGAAGTTCTGTTGTTCTCTCTAACTACCCGTAACCACAGCCATACGTGCACTACGAGGCAGAGGCATTTGCTGAATTTTTATATTAGCCATTACCTAGATTGGTCCCTTCACCCACCTGATAGGGATTTTATACCTAGATGAATCTAAAAAAAATACCAGAGAAAGACAAGTGGATTTCTAAAAATATTGACGGATTGTCATAGGATATAAAAAATAAGAGTCAATCAAGTTTATGTAACTAACGCACAAAAGCTAACCATTGACATTGTAACAATTGTGATTTCCTCATTCCAATTTTATTAATCTGCAGCCTGCCTACTTAGCTGTAGGAAATATGAAAAAAAAATGGCTTTTAATTATGTGTGTTTTACAACAGCTTTCGACACCGGATTATAACTAATTCCCATGACTGATTATCACCAAATTAATTAAATAAGTGCCGAAATACATTTCCGATAGCCAGCCCTAATGCATCCATCCGCCATATTTTATTTAATATCTTTGCGCGTACGCACGTGGGAACATACGTGAGAAATTATGCGCGTATGAAACGCTTCATTGTAATAATCGAATGTATATTTTGTACTTGAGATTTGTAGACTTTGTAATCGATTAAATTTAGTAATGACCTTTAAAGTTATGTTTTAATTGGCATACTGTTGGTATACATGAGGCACACTAAAAGTTTTTCACTTCTAGCTAATCGGAACTATTTGAATTTCGAATGTTATATATTTTTAAACGTAGTAATAAAAAAAACAATTGGCGTGAAATCATTTGTCAATTGTTTTTTATCACACATCAAAGTTCTACGTATGCAACGAAAATGGAATTAAGTCGAAAAGATTTTAGAGCGATGATTTTTTATGATTTTAAAAGTTCTCTCTCTCCGCATGACTGTGCCGCTCGTCTTCAAAATGCTTTTGGGAGAGAAGCACCTTGTTTGAGCATCTGAATTGGGCTTGCTGAATTTGAGAGAGGTTTCTTTACATGACGAATTTCGTGAAGGGGGGCCGATACATAGTGCCCGGCAACAGACTTGCCCTCTATTACGTGCTACCAACAAAAGAGGAAAATCTTCTTCAAGGAAAAAGACGTGACGTAACTTTCCATCTTGTTGTATTTTAGAACTTAAATTTTAATATAATGTTAGACTATTAATTAAATTGTTACTTGTAATCTGACATCTATTGTAGAGGTTAAGCTCTGACCTCCAGTAAAACTATCTGGTAATTATTGACAATTCAATTTCCTGAGTTATCAGATGCAAACGCATGGGGCCTAGGGATTAATTTCACGTTAGCAATTAACAGAGACAAATCATGGGGTGTAAGCATTTATGTTTCAGTGTAGAATTGCGTTATTTATATTCTTAGTGAAACAAAACTTAAGATAGGCAATCTTTAGGTACTAATTACTTATAATAATATATAAGGAGGCAAGTTTTATTTGTTTGCATTGAGTAGACTTCTTTTTTGCTTAATTGTAGATACATTATCCCTGAGTAACATAGGCTACTTTTTATCCCGGTAATGTGTTCCTACGGGAATCGTAAACGGGAAAATCATATCATGGGGAGCCGCTGGTATCATCTATCTATAATACATCTCATCATCCACCGAGCGTTTTTCCAACTCAGTTGGGGTCGGATTTCCAGTCTAACTGTGATGCGGCTGAACTTCAATATTTTGCGTGAAGCGACTGCCATCTGACCGCTACAACACATGGGCGATATTGAAGTTTTGCAGTTAGATCAGTCGGAGTGTTTTTGGGCCGTTCGTATTCAAATACCCGTAACGACTGCCATAGATGTTCGTATGACAACCGGGACCGTGCTCGCTTAACGTGCTCTCCGAGGCACTGTCAGCTATAAGTAATACATCTAAAGACAGAAAAAAAGCAGAAATTTCTAAAACAACATTTATTCAATTCAGCTGCTATACAACAGAATCGCCAACAATATTTGCTGCAAAACTCATTCATCTCTGGTCAAGTATGGACTATACAATACATAGCCGCGATAGAACAAGGGAATCCATCAAGCTGTCTCGACTTATACGGCTGTGGTGATTAGTTCTACGTGAGAGAAAGGTGGTTGAGAATGCATTTTGTATGTTACTGTTAAAGGAATACTCGTATGTTATATCCTATTTAATTTTTTATATGTAAAATTTTCTATATTCATTTCTTTATTGCAGACTGTTGGATGGGGGCGGGGCCCCAAGTGATTAGATACTACGTCCTCGCCGTCCGCCCTGGACCCCAACTTGACCACGGTAACGCAGTGGCAAGTTGGGTGACCGAACGTATTTAGTCTGAACTTGTGATTGGCCAAATTTTTTGCGATTTTCCTGCTATGGATAACATCGAAGATACCTCCGGTCCCGACACTGCCCTTTCACGGGCAGTGTCAACCGACGACATTGCGCACTCAAACTTGATACTGATGCCTATGGATTTGGGGGCTCGCACCGCGCCGCCTAGTTGCAGCGCGATGTCGACGCCCCAAGGAACTGATGCTGCTGGGACTGACGATGGGTCAGCTCCCAGCAGTGTGAAGAAGAAGGGCCGCTCTTCTGGGACGAAGAAGAGGACCCTCGAGGAGAAGGGGGGGCCGCCGCGCGACCGTAGCACCAGCTGCTCCGGGTGGGGGTCCCTCCTCTCCAGTGATTCGGAGGAGGAGGTGCCGGTGAAGACGGTGCGTACGCGTCTAGACGCGTACAGAAGGCGGCCGCCAACTCCTCCTCCGTCCTCGGTCCAACTGTCCCAGCGAAGTCGCCGGGAAATCGGTGGGCCGCCCGCGCGGGAGCTTATGAGCGTTTTTGCCCGCATGAACGCGGCCATGCGGGGCAACAGGAACGTGGCGGGGAGGAAGAAGATTGTGGCTTCACTGGTGGATGAAGCCCAATCTTCCCTCAACAAGCTCCTCGCGCGGAGCGTCACCAAGGAGGAGGCGAGGCTCCGGAAGCAGGTGACGAGCCTGGAGGCGGAGCTCGCTGCTTCCAGGAAGCAGATGGATGACCTGTGGCGGGAGGTCGCTGACTTGACCAAGGTGGTCAAGGCGCCTCCCGGTCCCATGCTGCCGCCTCCTCCTCCGACGGCTGGACCAGCGCCGAAGACGGCGCCACCCACGGCGCCCACCACGGCGCCCACCAAGGCGCCCGCCACGGCGCCAACCACGGCGTCCACCAAGGCGCCCACCAAGGCGCCCACTAAGGCGCCCACCATGGCGCCCACCACGGCGCCCAACACGGCGCCCGGATCGCCGCCACAGCCTGTGCCGACTATGGTACAGGTCCTGACGGCGATCGAGAGGCGCCTCGCCGTCCTGGAGGACCGGGCGTACCGCCCTCCGCTAGCACGTCCCGCGTTCTCATACGCGGCGGCTGTTGGCGGTTCTCCCGCTCCAGGACCAAGCGGCACACCCGCTGTCCACCGCCCCGCTCCGCCCCAGTCCGCTCCAGCGTACCGGTTGCCGGCCGAGACCGCGGCCCAGGCGCGGAAGGCGAAGGGGCGCGGCAAGAAGAGCGGCACCCCTGCCGCCTCCTCTTCCTCTAACGCTCCCGCTGCTCCTTTACATCCCTCCGGACGGGAGGGATGGGAGGTAGTGGGGGCCAAGAAGAGGAAGACGAAGGCCGCCAAGAAAGCGGCCAAGAAAGTGGCCAAAGCCGCCGCGGCGAAGGCGCCGAAGAGGCCCCGCGCTCCTCGCTCCACAGCCGTCGTCCTTACGGTGACGACGGAGGGTGTGGAGAGGGGTGTGGGGTACGCTGATGTCCTGAGGACCGTGAAGTCCTCAGTCAACCTCTCAGCCCTCGATATCCAGGGGGGTCTCCGGTGCAAGACGACACGCACCGGGGCTCGCCTCCTCGAGGTCTCCGGCGCCTCCAGCGGCCCTAAAGCTGACGCCCTAGCAGCGCAGCTTAGGGACGCGCTGGACGCAGAAGCCGTCCGCGTCACCAGGCCCACCAAATGCGCTGCATTGCGCATCACGGGTCTGGATGACGCGGCCACGACGGAGGAAGTAATCTCCGCCGTCGTGGAGGCGGGCGGCAGCCCCCGTGACCAGGTGAAGGCTGGAGACATCTCCTTCGGCACCACTGGTCATGGGATGACAGTCGTCCAGTGCCCCGTCGCGGCGGCACTGAAAGTGACGGACGGACGAAGCCTCCTCGTAGGGGGCTTCCTAAAGGCGCAGGTGCACCTCCTTCGTGCCCGGGAAACTAGATGTTTCCGGTGCATGGTGGTGGGGCACGTCGGAGTGCAGTGCACAGCGGAAGTCACCGTGGGCGATCGATGCTTCCGCTGCAGCCGGCCCGGTCACAAGGCAAGTGCCTGTGATGCCCCGCCTCGCTGCTTTAGATGCGAGGCGGAGGGCAAAACTGCGGACCACCGGGTCGGCAGCACAACCTGCGCCGCCTCGAGGCCAAAGCCTCGTCCGTCCGCTGAGAGCGGTGGGGGTGCCGCTACTGCACGGCCAGATGTTTCTCGGCGGGATGCTGATATGGACGTCCATTAATGTCTGACGCCCATATCCGCATCCTGCAAGTGAATTTGAACCGCTGCCGCGCTGCTCAGGATCTTCTGTACCAGAGCATCCGGCAGTGGTCCATAAACTTGGCCGTGGTCGCCGAGCCGTACTACGTCCACCCGGGAAGCCCGGTGGACGAGGACGGCTCGGCCTGTTTTATCTTCGGGGGGTCCGCCGCAGACAACTCGCGCCTTGCTATCATTGCAAGGGGCCGCGGGTGTGTTGCGGCGGAATATGATGGGTTGGCAGTCGTGGCCACCTACATCTCGCCGACACTGGACGAGACTCAGTTTGAGCTATGGCTCACTGAGCTCGAAGTCGTCTTCGCTGCGTGCCGTCCTCGCCCTGTCCTGCTCCTGGGAGACTTCAACGCCTGGAGTGAGGCGTGGGGCTCCCGGGAAACCAGGGACAAGGGGAGGCTTCTTGAGGACTGGACCAGAACACGTGGTCTGGAGGTCCTCAACCGGGGGAATGTCGCCACCTTCTGGCGGCGGGGGACCAGCTCGGTCGTGGACGTATCGTTCGCGACCTCTGCCCTCGCCGCCCGTATTACTGGCTGGCACGTGGAGGAGGGTGAGGAGACGCACTCGGACCATCGGTACATCCGATTCGATGTCGTCCCCCCACCTGACCTCCCACAGCCGGTAGAAAATCCCCCGGATCCGCGTTGGGCACTTCACCATCTGGATCGGGAGGCTCTCCTGGAGGCATCCATCGTGCAGGCCTGGATTCCGGCACCGGACCGGCCTGCCGATGTGGATGCCGAGGCGGAGTGGTTCAGGAGAGCCATGTCGCAAATCTGTGATGCGGCGATGCCTAGGGTTACACCCAGACCGGCAAGGAAGCAGGTGTACTGGTGGTCGCCGGAGATTGCACAGCTGCGCGCAGCATGCATCTCCGCCCGCCGCCAGTACACCAGGTTTCGCCGGAGGCATCGCCGCCCAGACGACGCGGCAACCCGAGAGGCGGAGCTTTATCAGGCTTACAGGGAGGCTAAAGGTAATCTCCAGGAGACAATAAAGCGGGCCAAGACGGCGGCCCGCGAGGAGCTCCTGGAGACCCTGCAGCAGAACCCATGGGGGCGCCCGTACCTACAGGTCAGGGAGAAACTCCGACCTAGGGCGCCAGAACCATACGGGGGTACCGCACGATCTCCGGAGAGGCTGCATGTCTCCTAGCCGGGACCCCTCCATGGGACCTGGAAGCGAGAGCCCTTGCGTCATTGTTCCAATGGCGCAAGGAGGCGCTGGAGCGGGACCACAGGCCTGCGTCTCGAGAAATCGATGACCGGCGGTCCCAACTCCGCCAGGATCTCATGGAGTCATGGAGGGTGCGACTTGAGCAACCCAAGTGGGGTGCCACCATCATCGCGGCGGTGAGACCGATCATGGACGATTGGCTGCAGAGGCAGCATGGTGACCTCACGTATCGTGCGACGCAGATCGTTACCGGGCATGGATGCTTCGGTAGCTATCTGTTTCGCATCCATCGTGAGGTCACACCCCGGTGTCAACACTGCGAGGTTTCCGACGACGACACCGCACTCCACACGTTGGTGGAGTGCTCAGCGTGGGCGAGTCAGCGCCGGGACCTCGTAGTGGGTCTGGGCGTGGATACCCTCTCGCTGGAGACCATGCTTCAAGCCATGGTCTCCAGCGGGAGTAGGTGGAACGCGGCCGTGTCCTTCTGCGAGCAAGTCGTGCTCGCGAAGGAGGCGGCCGAGAGGGAGAGGGAGCGTGCCCTCCCCGCCGAGTTCCGTAGTCAGCGGCGAGGCCGCCGCAGACTCATCTACGCCCAAGACCATCGACCTCCATGATCGGGGCCTGAGGACGGCGGGATCGCCACCCGTCGTCCTTACAGAAGCAGGCTAGAAGGGTTGCGTGCTGCGGGGCCTTTGCCCCATAGCACGCAACCAGATTCACTCATTGACGCGGGATAAAACCCTACCCCAACGACGCGGGATTGTCATCCCGACCCAACCCCCCGCAGAGACCACAGAGGTGGTCAAAGTCCGCCGGGCGCCACTGGAAATACGTTCTGCTTGTAACCAGAGACGCCCGGCAACGGACGTTGAAGCGGCCGCGGCCTTGGTCGCGGAACTAAAAAAAAAAAAAAAAAAAAAAGACTGTTGGATGGGTTTGGCTGAAATAACTTTGGGTGTTAGTTTCTTCATTATAATCTAACTTTTGGTATGCAGAAATATATTGGGGTGTTCTTTACAATATTATTGTAATCTTATTGTTGGATGAATTTGACTGAAATTTTTCCTCGTAGATAGCTAATGTCCTGACTTGGGGATAAGACTATTTAGTTGGAAAAAAGTGACTCGTTTGACGTTGTTACTATTTATAGCGCTAACGGCACCGTCTACAATATATCCAGGGCCCAAGTTAACCTCACCAGAGACTCGGTGCATCTGTCCCCAATTATTTGGGGTCGGCGCAACACTTTTTTCTCCTCCACACATCTCTATCAGACGTCATCTTCGCAGTCTCTCCTTTTCTTGACATACCCTTTTACGCATTCCATCTTTCTTTTATTAAGCCTTCTATATTCATCAGAACGTCAGAATATAACAGGATGTTTACCCTGTCTAAAAAGTCTTGACGCGAAGCTGGAAAGCGTTGGCTATCGGTGTCGATCTCGCTGGTTGTCAAAAGTACCATCTGGACCAACGCCACAGAATAGGGAATAGTACTTACATACAGAACTTGCACTCCGACGTTAATTAAAGCACATTCTTTTGTTTATAGAGAACATATTTCAAACGTTAAGATTGTCAGGAAAGTACCAGCATAATTTGACCAATAATTATGACTAACATCATAATTATTGGTCAAATTATGGGCTCAATTATTATGCCTCAATATCAACTCTATGGTCAATGCCGTATCACAAACAAGAGACAACCCTTACTGACTTACAACTTCAAGTTGTCGCTGACGTCACGTATTTTTTGTGATTGTTAGGCGAGCGACATAGGCCTGCCAACGCTTACATTTTCTAGCCGCGTCACGACTTTTTAGACAGAGTACATGCATAACCATCTTTATTGTACAGCAATACAAATCTACTAATGGCCAGTTTCTGAATTGAGAATTTGAAGTTAAGTATCCGTTGAACACGTTAAATGTCAACATTTGTTCCTGAATTTTGACATTTGGCGTAGAATCAATGGATGCTCAACTTCAAATTCACAATTCAGAAACCGGCCTTTATCTGTTGTTGTAATAAATTAATTAACGTGTTGTACCTACTAGCTAGGGTACAGAGAAACGCATCGTTGAAATAAAACTTTCTTTAGTGACCTTACACGCGTGCACTCTCATGCGATGATTCTCATACCGTGGTCGGTAGGGCACCCGCTTTTGACGCCGGAGTCTCGGGTTCGATTCCCGGTCGAGACAAACTTTGTGTAATGACACATACTTATAATATGTATGTATGTACAAAAAAAATGTATATAAGTATTTATATCAGTTTATCTAGTACTCATATCACAAGCTCTGCTTAGTTTGAGACTAGATGGCGTTGTGTGAATTGTCCTAAAATATTTATGTATTTATTTATTTTACAATATAATATGCAATAATCAATATATCTATACTAATACTATAAATAAGAAAGATTTGATTGTTTGTTTGTTTGCATTGATGGCTCCCATAACTACTGAACCAATTTTGAAAATTCTATCACTGAAAGCTACAATTTCACTGAGTAACATTTATCCCAGTAATGAGTTCCTCGGCGGCCAGGCCCCCCCAGACTACGCGACTACGCCCAAGACTATCGACCTCCATGATCGGGGCCTGAGGACGGCGGGATCGCCACCCGCCGTCCTTACAGAAGCAGGCTAGAAGGGTTGCGTGCTGCGGGGCCTTTGCTCCATAGCACGCAACCAGATTCACTCACTGACGCGGGATAAAACCCTACCCCAATGACGCGGAATTCTCGTCCCGACCCAACACCAGCAGAGACCACAGGGGTGGTCAAAGTCCGCCGGGCGCCACTGGACATACCCTCTGCTAGTAACCAGAGACGCCCGGCAACGGACGTTAGAGCGGCCGCGGCCTTGGGCCGCGGAATTAAAAAAAAAAAAGTAATGAGTTCCACGGGAATAGGTAACATGATTTATTTGAAATTGAAATTTCCTGGAACTTTAGAAAACTTGCCAGAGCCTTGTTCGTATCTCCAACAGGTGAACCGCGTACTGTTGAGGATACCTTGGATTATAAAGATGTTCATAGGGCGTGTTGGCATACATATAATGCAGTAAAATTAAAAATTATGTATCTCATCTCGCATTCGTCACAAATGTTCTGGTTACGAGTATAATCACCCCAGCGCATAAGTGAGCGATAGTGAGCGCACGAGTCCTACAGTGGCTTGCAGTACTTTGAACGTTGCAATTATTGTATTAATATAACAAATTGTTTCCTTTGCACTACATTGGACGAGCCAGAGTTTAATGGGCTTCTTATTTATGGTAAATTGTTTTTAATAACAGTCAGATAAACTGCAGCACATAAAAGTAAGTATGTTGAATGTCGGACCTTTTTTTTATCAACTGCTTCGGTGGCATGGTCGGTAGAGCATCGGCTTTCGACTCCGGAGTCTCGGGTTCGATTCCCGGGACGAATCAAAAATTTGTGTGATACACAAATGTTAGTTTCGGAGTTTGGGTGTCTTCTATGTAGGTATATTAGATATGTATGTATTTAGAAATATATAAGTATGTTTATCAGTTGTCTAAATCCCATAGCACAAGCTTATAGCTTAGTTTGGGCTAGATGACGTTGGGTGAGGATGTCCAAAAAAAAAAAAATATAATTACTAGATGTAAAGCACAAAGTTTTACATCGATATTCACACATCACCTATATATGAAAGAGCAGGCAGAGGTGCATTGTATTCCTGTAATTCGGCTGTAATATGATTGATCCCACGTAATCAATCTGTCTACTTAACTTAGATAGACGACCTGACCTGTGTGGTCCAATTGTCGGTGACATTATCAAAGGCTAACTGGCCTCGGAAGTCGTGAGCTCGAATCCCACCCATCCCCAAAATCACGGCATTGGGATTTAACACGATCAACAACTTAAAACCAATGAAATCGCAGAAAAAAAATAATTAATAGTTCGATTGACAATTAAACTTTATATATAAGTAGGTATGTTTAACAGGTATCTAGATCCCACAACACAACCTTATAATACAAATTTACGAGAAGTTTGAACTAATAGGTGTCACTGTGTAAACAATGTCAAACTATGAGAATATCTTTTACAATGTTTTAATATGGAATAACAAAATTCAGTTATTAAGACATATTGTTAGTTCAGTCAAAATCTGCAAGCGTTTTTTATGTAGGTAAGTAACAATGAATGAAGTTTGCGCGGGCGTCGCTTCGGGCTGCGCCAGCGCACCTGTATCGAGGTGCACGCGATCTCAGGTTAGTGGCACACAGAGCGTACGTACGAGTTCATTACAAAGTAGTGGATAAAAGCCTCGACAAAAATAAAGAAAAAGAGTACCTACTCAATTTAAAAATTGTTTAAAGCTTCTGTTGCATGGCACTGGCTAAGGCGTGACTGCATGTCTACTATTAATTAGAAATTATTTTACTATTTTTCAACTCTATAACGGTTTTACATCGTTCTTGACCCGTTATTAAAAATACATTTAAGCAATTTAGTCGATGCAATTATAAGCCACTGTTGAGGAAGACATTAATTAGTATTAATAGTAAAAATAGAAACACAGACTTGACATAAACTATAACTACTTAGATTTGAAAAGTAATTTCATTTACAGTTTTATAAAGTTGTATGGCTGGTTATAGTACGACCTTGCGAATAAAATTTCCAGCTTCCGCAATAATATTAAGTAGATACCTACTTTCAAAGATCATATTTGATTAAGTGTTATTCGGGGTGTAAAAGGGTACAAGGTCCATCTAGCCTGCGAGTGGGCACATGCCGATCAACAGACAAATGTGATCAATAAAATTACTGGGAATATGCCTCTCCCAACTTTATAATTCTAAAGTAATGGTAAGTAAGATGTTCAAACTTTTTAAAATAATTGCATCATGCTCACAGGAATATAAGACATTAAAACGTCGACAAATATTTCACCTCTAAACGAGGCATTTTCAAGACTGTTTCAGAGAGAACAGCCGGCTGTTCTCTCTGAAAAAGTTTGAACATCTTACTTACCATTACTTTGTCATGGATTTTCGCCAGATAACGCCTGATGCTATCCAATATTTTATAATTCCACTCAGTGTGTAACAATCACAAATCTCAGTGCACGTCGTTTGTGATTACCTGCGAACGGCCTCCGTTTAAACGATTCCTTTTTTAAAAACTTGACGTTCCTGTTTTGAAAACCAGCGCGATTATTCCCGTTGCTTCCTCTTTTTAATTTTGGAATGGTCAATTGCACGGCTTTGTCAAACTATGTTCCTTTTTTAAACGGTGACTAAATGAGAAGCCATCTTGACATGCAATGTTTTTATGGATTTGGTTGAAATAATGTAAAGATATAAAGATTTTGTTTGATATTTTTGTTGGTTTAGCGTACTCATCGAAACCTTTCCAAATCTATAGGAAGAATAACTTTTTCCGGTTAGCTCCATTAGACTCTATGATTTTGATTATGTATGACACAGTGTGAACAAAAAATATACTAGACATGTTTTGTGATAATAAGTGTGATTTTACGTAACCTTTCTTCTATCTTGCCCCCTATTACATGGGACCAAAAAATACTGGCAAAGTGTGGGTGTGAAATGTACCTCTGCCTAGTGCCTACCCCTTCGGGATATAGGCGTGATATGTATATATGTCTTCTTCTTTCTATCTATCTAAAATTAATCACCGTTCGTTTGTCTCGCTACAACTAGTGAACGACTAGACCGATTTGGTCCATTTTTCTCTTGAAATATTCCTTGAAGTTCAGTAAAGGTTTTTCAAAAAATTTAGACTGTACGATGTTCGCCGGGAGTCGGAATAACCTAGTGTATTATGTATTTTACGATTTTATATTTCCAAATTATACATGGACCTAAACTATATAGTAGGGTCACGTTGTATTTATAGTAGCAACTACTTTATAATTCATTTTGGCACGATAATGTCATGTAGGTACTGTCGTTGTAACAATGGGTACTTACAATTTTTATAATTGGCATCTTGAAAATATATGCGATGATTGCCAACAGACAATAAAGGTTAAAAAAACTGGCAATGAATTTATCGAATATGGTTAGATGTTCGATTAGGGATCCCTTTACAAAGTTGCAGATAAAAAAACGTTTTAATTTTTTTTTTTTTCATATTATACGGGCTATTGTTTTTAAAAAAATATTCTCTGATGTTTTATCTCTTGGTTGCTCCTATTGGCTACGTATAAAGCAATTTATTACGAAGAAATATTTTAACTATGGGTGGATATTGGACCAAGATCATAAATATCAAGATTAAAGTACCTTAAATTACTCCTTATAACTTCAATAGTCCGAGACGCCCAGGACTGTAATTGGCTGTGCCATAGCAGCTGGCACGTGAGATTTTATTGTATTTCATCAACATTTCATCGCAAGGCAATGGGTTTCAATTTTTTGTCAAAATTACAATGTAGCTGCTACTTTGTATTAAATTAATTCGGTCATTTTGGACATAACCAATTATATGTGTGCCCGGTGACGGCAATAGGCTTGTTCCCTATTACGTGGGACTAAAAATACTGGCAAATTGTGGATGCTGCACTTCTGCCTATCCGTGTGCCTATCTGTGTGTGTGTTTAATCTCAAAAATAACTGGTTTGTATTGAAAAATCCTTTTCGTGTAGAGTAGTCAATTTATTGAGAAAAGCCAATAGAAGTGTTGTTAGTTTGCTAACAAAATCTTACGTGCCAGCCGCTATGGCACAGCTAATTAAAGTCCTGGGTGTCTCGGACTAGAGTCTGAGTTTGAGATTAAAGCGTTCAATATATTATATTTCCAGACTGGGAATACTTCGAAGTGCGTATCTGAGGCGCCCGGCTATTTACGAAGGGGCGGCAGAGTTAAAAAAACAAGAGCACGTTCAATGCCAAATAAACTCTTCAGCTTTTTAATATTAGTATACAAATCGTTGAAGTGCGCTTACGAACCTGCCACAAAAGTCAAATACCTGAACAAGTGGTGCGACAACCACCCATAAAATTACATCGCACAATCTTGTCATTATGAATATTTATAACATAAAATTGCGAAGCCAACAGGAGCGACCAACTTATTTGCACAAACAAAGGCCAAAGTCGAGATAAAGATCAGAGAACGATTTTTCATAAACAATAGCCTTTTTAATATGTGCAAAAAGTTCAAGAGTAAACCTATTGATAATATTAAAAAAATGTTATAATAAATTACAGTGCGGTGTGCAATAAACAGCGATTTGCTTGAGGCGACTCGGCGTGCTACCAGTATGATACGAAGTGCTACGAACAAAAAGTATTTTGGAGGTAAAATAGATGGAGTTTGTATGGGTTCCGTATTATTTCTGAATATAATTATACCCTTACCTACTGTAGATAGTGTAGCTATGTAACTTCGGCTGTTGGAATTAAGATTCAGATTACAGAATAGTAATACAGTGAAACTTGTGAACAGTGAACTGAGTGAGTTCTTTCTTTCTCTTTCTTTCTTTCAAACTGGTTTGGTTTAAGTGGGACCTAGATAAGTGACAAACCTCCATAACTTGAATACATGTTGAGGTCCCAACATGTTTGGACTGAATTACCTCTGTTAGTGAGACGAAGGATACCTCTTTATCTGCCTCGCGTTCTTTCGATTTTATCGTCATATTTATCTCTATTACTTGATGTTCAACGGATTGCCCCCTACTACGTGGGACCATCATAATTACTTGGAAAAATAGAAGGTGTAATTAAGGCCTAACAGTGTGTTCATAAATATGTACTTTATGATTATTTTGACTGTCATACATTTCAGAGAACATTACCATGCTAAAAAATATAAAGAGACTAATAAAATACAAAAGAAGTTCTTCCTGTCTCTCTGTATGTACAAGCTAATCTCGCTTTATTAAAAAAATCAAGTTGCAGGAAAAAGTTTTAATCGTATAAGTTATTATAAGCTGTAAGAATCAGTTAGTATGCACTATCGTTTTTTTTTTTTTATATTTTTGTCGACAAATTGACGCCACCCGCCTGATGGTAATCTGTGGTGACGTCTGGCGATTGTGGGCGACTCTCACAGTACAGAGGAATACTATGGAGATATATATATATATATATATATACCAACATACACATTTTCAGAGAAAACCTAACCGTTTAAAATAAACGCACTGGCCACAAAGAAAATAACAACGTGCACTCTAATTAAATTCAACTAAATGCTACCTCCATGCTCATTTCAAAAAAGGAACCCTATAAAAACAAGTAAAAAATATTACACTTAATATCAAAGAAGGTGCACTTCGTTAATGCATACGCCTTGAGGCCCGTCAGTCCACTGGACATTGTTTTCTGGAATGCGATTTTAAAACTTCACGTTCTTTTTTTGAAGATTGTTACTGTTTTATTTTTAATTTCGCCGAAATTGCCCTCAATATTTTACGCGTCGAATTCAAATGACAAAATTAGTTTTATGCTCGGATTGCAGAGATAGTATGTGTGTAAAATCGGTCTTCGCTATTGGAGTTTGGATTACATAACCTCTCACCAAGAGCCTAGAGGCAGAGGCCCACTCCAAATTTATCTGCAAGTGGTGCCGATCCTTGGACGAGGATCAGTCTAACATAAAAGTGCCCACTGCACGACAACAGGTTCGACACTTATTACGTGGAACCAGCCAGTTACCGAAAAAATGGAACGAATAATTATATCGGTATGTGTACCCTCTTTGGGGAAACATGGGTGAGTATAATAATAATAATATATTAAGGTTCTATGAATCGCTTTATTATAAATCTCAACAATTATCTAAAATAACAAGATTGTTTCCCATAGTTTCTCTATTAGTTCAGGGACACACTGAGTTCATGACTGCGATTTGTCGCGGGTAACGAGCAACAATGCATGTGTTTCGGTCGCGGACTCCTGCTGCGACGCATTTGTAAGGTTAGCGCTGGACGAGTGACATACCGGGAAAAAATTGTAATTTAAATATTTATTGTTCTCATACTTGCATGAGAATGCTTGCTTAATGTAACTGGTTTTAGAATTATTTGAGTTTGAATCGGGAAAACTTGTAGTTTGCTATGATTGGGAATTTACGAGTATATAAAGTACATATATAGTTAGAACTTATAAGTTAGAATGTGGAGTGAGGCAGGGGGGCCTGTCTTCTCCGAAACTATTCTGCCTGTATGTGAATGCCTTGCTTGAGGAGCTCAGTAGTAGCACACGTTTTGGCTGCCATATTGATGACATCTGTGTCAATAACATTAGCTATGCGGACGACATGGTGCTGTTGAGTGCCTCAGTGGGTGGATTGACAAATTTGCTCGATATATGTGAAAGATATGCGCACAGCCATAGTCTTGTGTACAACGTAAAGAAAAGTGTGTGTATAGTCTTTCAGGCTGGGGGCCGAAAGGGCCCTGAAACGGTTCCACCTGTGAAGTTGAATGGAACAGGATTAAACATAGTCAAAGAATTTAAATATCTTGGGCACTGGGTGACCTCTGACCTCAGGGACGATGCAGATATAGTGCGTTAACGGAGGGCGTTGTCTGTGAGAGACAATATGATCGCCCGCAGGTTTGCTCGCTGCTCGAGGAAACCTGCGGGCGAGTGAAAGTGACTCTTTTTCGAGCTTAATGTACCTCATTTTATACCAGCAGTCTGTGGGTTTCATATACGCAGAAGCAGTATAATGCCCTTCGCATTCAGTACAATAATGCATTGAGGATGCTGTTGAGTCTACCACGACACTGTAGCGCTTCGGGGATGTTCGCCGACTTGCGAGTAGACTGTTTCTACACAACTATACGTAAACGGTGCACTTCCCTGTATCGTAGGATTCGGGGTAGCGCTAACATAATTCTGAATTTATTTGCAAATAGGTTTGACTGTCAGTACGTGAACCACTTGTGTATGGTTCACGTACTGACTAATGCATCTACAGTGAGGTGTAAGTAGGTAAGGTATTGTTATTTATGTACTATCCTATATAATCTATGTTTAATTATCCTATATATAATTAGTTAATTATTGAATTAGTGTATTGTGTTTTTATGTCTGTATTTTTTCTGAATGACCTAGTGTCGAAAATAAACGATTTCAATTTCAATTTCAATAGTACCTTAGACAGAAAACAGGAAAATTGCGAAAAAATAACACGTGGAAACTAAAAACCAACAAAGATTAAATTATTTGAGAAAAAGTTAGCATATTTCATTGCTAAGTTCCCATAAAAACATATTCAAAGGATAAATTGCTGCAAGTATAATAGGTATTTCAAAACGCAGTAAGTACATAATGTTTCAAACCATTATTGGTTTAAATAGCATACTTTAACATAATATATAAATTCTTTATTGAACACCACATTACAAAACAACAATGAAACAAATTACAGCTACATGTACAAAGCCTTATCACTGACAGCGATTTCTTCCAGGCAACCTTAGGATGGAAAAGGAGAAACAATATAAAATAATAAACTTAAACCTACTATACTTTATCTATTATAATAATAATAAATTCAGCTTTCTCTGCCAACCATCCTATTTTTGTAACTTTCACTTTTTGAGTAAAATCATGCGTTTAATTACTTCCATGGCAGTGCAAATTACTTTCCCCTCAGTGTGTTACCCACTTGCAGAGGCGAAACGCACCACGTGCTCGTTACGGTATAACTAGGCAACTAACTATTGGTTATCCATAACAGTTATTGTGTATATTTGACAAATGGTACAACTCGCCTCGTTAATATGCGCGTACGACGATTATTTGTAATATCTTATTGTTTATTTTTTTATTTACTGTTCGTAAAAAAGATTTATTGGCATTGTACGTGCCAGAAAATTTATGTAAGCGTACGAATACTTACGTACCTGGTGAAATACAAGCTAGCGCTTCTACAATCTGTCAATAAACCGAACTCAGGTCATCAGTGAGAACATCGAGCCTCGTCCCAACTCAGTTGAGGTCGGCTTTCCAGTCTAACTGCGATTCGGCTGAATTTCGATATTTTCCGTGAAGCATCTGCCATCTGACCGTCACAACCCATGGGCGATATCGAAGTTCTGTAGTTAGACCGGTCAAATTTTTGATTTAGGGGTCGAACTACCCCTAACGACTGCCATAGATATTCGTATGACAACCGGGGCTTTACGTGCTCTCTGAGGAACGGAGCGGTCTCAATGTTTTGAGAAATGGGCACACATCCTAAGACCGGCCGACTAGATGTTGCTTAACCTTTGCAATGTGTTAACATTGTCGGTTACCACTAGACTAGAGGTAACGAATAAACTCCGAAACTACTAGACCGATTTCAAAAATTCATTCACCATTATAATACCACAGTATGGCTAAGTAATACCTATAAACTATATTTATTACTTGAATAAAATTAACAGACGTGCAAAGCCGGAAAGAACCGCTAGTTATCTTCTATACTTTTCAAAAGTTTGCCTTATAATATTCTTTCACCTTTCTTCCACCTTTCTTATCTGTTAAACGAGCCATAAGAATACGTTCTAAACGATGATCATAATGTAGTTATTGATTTTACTAGTGCGATCACGTGCGATCGGCCATCATCGACCGAGATCGACCAAGATCGGCCGATCCGATCTCATTGTGGCGCCAATGAATAGATCGTCCACCTCTATTGTACGTTAATGTATCGAGACAAGAGTTCAGACTACATACGAGCAATAAAGTGGTGCGAACTTGACAAGTAAGACATCGTAAGTAAAGTGAGTAAGACAAGTAAAGTTTTTTTGGGATAACAAATAAGTAGACAAAGTAAGACAAGTAGTAAAGTGTAGGTTTAAAAAAAATGTGTTTTGTATGAAACGGTTAGTTAAAGCGAATATTTAAAGGAAAAATGCTAGGTTAAAACACTAGTCCTTCACATACGACGTATGCCGCGCGACGTGGGAAACAGCTACACACTGGTCACTGGTCCTACGTCTTACGACGTCTGACGTTTACATTATCTACGCACCATGACACTTTAAGCATGTGTGACAGCGTCGTACGCGTGTGATAGCATGGGACGCGCGAATCTGGTGCGGTGATGCGTCAGACAGCGTACTGAATGACCAGTGTGTTTGTTACCATACAAATTGTATAGGCCAGATCCGGTTCAGATGTCAAAATGCGTGTTATACGTCGCATGTGAAGGAGTTTGCCCGTACCTTAAGAGTAACTACCCGTAATCAGATGAAAATGCTGACATAA
Organism: Nudaria mundana; assembly: GCA_963556515.1. Taxonomy (NCBI): domain Eukaryota; kingdom Metazoa; phylum Arthropoda; class Insecta; order Lepidoptera; family Erebidae; genus Nudaria; species Nudaria mundana. Next base: position 6,767,820 of record OY748302.1, on the reverse strand, counting down.
AATGAATTACGATAGGTGCGTACCTAGGGCGCCCGGTAATGGCCGTAGGGGCAGCCGCGGCCTTAAATAAAAATAAATGCCACTTTTTACACAACCTATTTTAGATTTCCAAAACCTCTGTGGAGGAGTTACAGACGGTGCTGACGGAGTTGTCAAAAGTATTTATAATAATCTGTATTTAACTACTAAATATACCTACTAAATTGTGAGATTTGATTATTAACATTTTATTGCGAATTGAATCCTATGAAAAGGCAAGGCACGACAAAACCTTGTTTTGTAGAAGAGAAGGTTGTTTTACTTCACACTAAATGTATGCCTAATGACGTCGCCTGATCTTCCCGTCTGTGTGTCCATAAATAAGTTGCCTCACAGGAATGGTGATGCAGCCTCAACAGGAAGCCTTCAGCTTTTGTTCTGCGCACGAAATGATAAAAACGTCAAGCAGCGCCGCGCTGCAAGCATTGTTTGCAACCAGTTGTTTATTTGTTTTTTGCTCATTGTTTATTGTTGCGTGCAGCCATTGATGTATAAAATAAACAGACGCTTGCGACTAGTTTTCTTGTTCCCAATTCGTACGGGTACACATTCCCGAGATAAAAAAGTAGCTTAAATGAAGTCTCCTTAAAACAGTATTGGCTATTTGCCAGTATAATTAAAAGTACCGTCAAAAACGGTCTAGCCGTTTCTGAGATTCGATGGAACAAATAGACACAGATGGACAGACATACAGAACTTTCATTTGCATTCAGTTTTGAAATTATAATTAAATAAATATGTTAGGACAATTCATACAACGCCAGCTAGTCTCAAACTAAGCAGAGCTGTGATATGAGTACTTGATAAACTGGGGAAACACCCAGACTTCGGCACAAACGTATCTGTCTTCACACAAAGTTTGTCCCGACCGGGAATCGAACCCGAGACTCCAGGGTCGAAAGCAGATGCACTACTGGCCACGCCACCGAAGCAGTCGAATTGCAAACAGCTACGTACGTATGCTTACGGTTATCTATATATTTAATAAACCAATTTGTCTGTCTGTCCGTCCGTCGCGATTTTCAATTATAATTAATAATACATACATTTGCAATAAATATTAAAATATTCTTTTTTTTATTTTTTTTTATTTTTTTATATTTAAGGCGATACAAAGTTCGCCGGGATAACTAGTTTTATTTATCTGTATGGATTATAAATAACACATAAAATACTTTTTTTTAATTTAAGACTTAGTTGCATTATTACATTTTGTTCTCAATTGATTAATTTTGTGATCTCAATAATATTAAGTCGTTTATATTTCGGAGGCAATAAATCAATTGGAAGTTTTATACCCGTAATAAAATAATGAAGGGTTATGTTGTTAATTTCGCGAACTACCACTTCTGAATAACCACTTATTATAAAAGTTATACGGATAATTTAATAACCCTGTGTTTCCTTTGAACAATATAAGTGTGCAATAACTTTAATGGGCAGAACTAACAGGCTGTAAGGTATTGTTTATAGCCTACTGTCCTTTATGGTAACAATTGAAAAAAAAAATGTAAATGAAATTATACGATTCAAGACTAAGCGCTTGCGTGGTATAGTTTTCGCGATCCTTATCCTCACGGGAATTTAATCAACACTCACAGTAGTTTAATATCTACCTAGAGATTTAATTAATACTAGTTGTACGGCGAACTTTGTATCGCCTCAAATATAAAAAAAAAAAAAATTCATGCATATGTATGTAAATTGAAAAACGCGACGGACGGACAGACAAATTGTCGTATTAAATATATAGATTTGTACCAAATTTGACCAAAAAGAAAGCAACATCTTTTACATACCATCACCACACCAGTCACTTGACGGTCACTGCTTCGCCAACGAACGTCACAACACCCAGTCCTATCCACACTGCATGTGTCCTTTCAGTACGCAATCGCTATTCGAAGACTTTTTGGCCCCATCGGCCATCAGTCCAGAGAGCGATATGCCCTGCTCACTGCCACTTGAGCCTTGCAGCTCTTTAGAATCAGTCGATGACTTTTACACCTATTCTCTGAAAAAAAAAAAAAACCTTGCGAGGCATTCCTCGATCGTCACCAAAAGTATTTTGCTTTCGTTCATCAAATTTTTATTAAAACTCTATACTACTACTTAATTGTCTGTTCCTCGATCGTCACCTACGAATATCACGCATGTAGTTCTGGGACTAAGAAACTCAACTTCTGTAGAGTAAAAGCCTGTAGAACTAAGTCTTTCCTCCATCTAACATGTAGGCGACAATGCGGCACCTGCAAGTCGACGTGGTTGCGGCTGATTGCGGCATTGTGCCTCTCACAATAACTCGATTAGAGCCGGACGGCACCGGACGTGGACAACGTAAATGTTAATATGGATATGGCCGTTTAGAAAAATATTGATTCAAATGCATGTTTTTCCCGTCAAGATCCAAGTCCATTAGAGATCCAATTATGTAGGACCTTCGTATCAACGCCCCTGACTACCTACCCATTTGAGAACAACTGTTTAAAAAAAGTACGTACGAGATCTGTTAAAGCACAACATGAAGTTCATTAAAATGTAGCCATCTAATCGTTTACATGACCCAATTATATATCATGTTATTACTAAGATAAAACAAATGTATAATTGTAATATATTGCACAAAAACACATACTTTTCCACTGTTATGAAAGTAGGAAAAGTATATGTGTTTTTGTGCAATATGTGTAGCAGATTCCACCAAGTCCCGTCAATCGACAGTATAAATAGTCATAATTGTAATACTTTTTCTTCTCTAACTTAAGTGCTATAGGCTATTGCTTGTGCAGTAGTATTGTCTTCTTAGTTTGGATACATTTAGACTAATTAACTTGATAAATATAATTGTATGATATCGACTTAGCGTATCCACATTATGTATTTCGTTTTACAACCCCCAATTAGGTGAGCACGGAGCTGCCTCGGCACAAAGGCAAAGATAATGGTCAGTTAACTTAGTTCGGAAGATAGTTCACTTAGACCGAACTTAACTTTATCAAGTTCCAATTAAGTACGCCGCTTAATTGAATATTCTCACGGTCCATATCACAATTACCGACCTTCCGGAGTGGACTATCGATTCTAAGTTACCGTGGTGTACCTACCTACCCATATTTTACGAAGTGAATGTTTTGGATATAAATATACGAGTAGTTAGGTATGTACCAATCGTGTGCGATAAGTTGAGATTTGCGCTTAGACCACCATTAGTTATTTCTAATATAAAATTGCACTAACAAAAACTGCAACTATAAATAAAAAACTAAAACAAAAAAGGTAAAGTCTCGACCTTGTTAAGAAATTTTTATTTGGTACTCTCCCTACAAAGAAACCCTATAACGAAAGCTAAGTAAATATTATGAATACATAATAATTACTTAGCTTTCGTTATAGAGCAACTAGGTATGTATTGGCAAAGTGTGGGTGTGTAGATCACCTCAGCCTACCACCTCGGGGATATATTAGGCCAATATTAGGCTCAAATATTATAATATGATATGTGAGACGAAGAACATTATTATATTATAATGTATACGAATTGGAAATCATTAATACAATAGATTCCTTTTATATGTTCCCATTAATACTAACAGGTTATGGGCCTATTTTTATTTTTTTTAATTCCTCGAGACCGCGGCCGCTCCTATGTCCATTGCTGCGAGCGTCTCTGGTGACACTGAAGGCATTTCTAGTGGCGCCCTGCGGACTTTGGCCACCGACGTGGCCTCTTCGGGAGGTTATGGGCCTAGAACTTAACTAGTGTTTTATGAGAGCTAGTCTTCATGAAACCGCTTTATATATGGTTATGTAGAGTCAGTAGCAACCACCGCAGTAAGGTCTACAGCATCCGCAACAGAATAAATCGACGCAGTATGTCAACACCTTACAACTCCTTACCAAAGAGCTTATTTTTGTGCCATATAAAAATAATGAGTCATATATATTTATTTTTTTGGACATTCTCACACGACGTCATCTAGCCCAAATTAAGCTGATATAAGCTTGTGCTATGGGATCTAGAATACTGATAAACATACTTATATATTTCTAAATACATACATTTTATACATAGAAAATACCCAAACTTCGAAACAAACATTCGTGGATCACACAAATAATTTGATTCGATCCGGGTTCGAACCTGGGACCTTAGGGACGGCAGTCGCATACTCATACCACTGCGCCACCGACGCAGTTCGATATACTCGCTTCACGGAAAATATCGAAGTTCAGCCGAATCGCAGTTAGACTGGAAAGCCGATCTCAACTGACTTGGGAAAAGGCTCAGTGAATGATGATCAGGGAAGGCTATAGGCTGTTTTATATCACGCTACAACCAATAGGAGGAGAGCAGTAATGAAAATTGTTGCCAAAACGAAGATGCCAACGAAGATATTTACAACACTGTAAATTTACATTTGACGTGAAAACATTTATTATCGTTTCAAAAATACGCCATAAACAGTCAGAAATAAAAACGCTCATTATGTGTATTTTATTGTGTTTTGTGTTGTTAAATTGATATTTTATTAAACAATTTATTGTTTGCAATTAAGTATCTTTACAAACTTACAATATTGAAGGAAGTACATACTTAGCTAAATAAAAAAAAACGCAACATGTTTAGGAGTTTCTCGAACGAATTATAAGTTTGAGTCGTAAAAAGTCAATAATACAATATGCAACATTTACTCTCAAAACTTATGTTACTCTCATCGAGTTACATAGGGCCCCGGCAAGTTCTTAACGTCTCTTTTTTTATTAATGACCGCTTGATGTGTATACACTCGGAAAATAGCCCCAGGGCGTCGGCGGACTTTTGCCGCCTTTGCAGTATCTGTCAAGATGGAGTCAGGCATTATCCCGCATCTTTTATCCTGAGAATCGGTGAGTGAGCCGCCCTTTTTCTGCTTGTGTAAGGGCGGTAGGGTACCAATCTGCAGTCTTTAGGCCCCGATGATGAAAGTCTTGGGTATTACTGTCTCTTCTTACCCCATCTTAGAAAATGATGACATTATAATATAGAATAAGTAGTGAGTTATTGGGCATTCTACCCCACCTTAGTTCCATCGGTTATCTTCGATAACCTCAGTCACGTAGGGATAGAATGCCCAATAACTCTTTGTAAAATCATTTACCTAAGCCAACGTTCCACATTTTAATGCCGTTCAATACACTACCGTTCCGTCAATGGTTAACCAATTTCACTTGCTAGATGATTGCTTTCGTACAGCAAACTAACCCGATGCATGTTTGTTAACATGAACACCTATGTTGAATACCTAAGTTGATTATATACCTATTTATTCTTTGTTTGTGAATCAATATTCAATAGAAACCTATCACTAAATGGTTGCGTAGCTAGGAGACATTTTTCTCAACCGCCCACTGCGTACTAAGTACACGCCAATCTGTCAGTTTATCTGTCCCGTGGTACCAGATAATATGCAACAAATTGGCGCTATTGGCCAGCGTAAACATTTAACAGAAAAGCCGCATCGATAACGATTGTGGTCTATGTTGAAAGCTATAGCGAATATTTTAAACAAAATTAATATCTTGCTGATAACGCGGCTCTACCCACTTGTCTCTCCTTCCTAATTCATGTGGGAAGAAATTACCAGGATAAAAAGTAGCCTATGTTATTCAGGGATCATGTAGCTACATATCAGTAAAAGAATTTCAAAATCGGTTGTGTAGTTACGGAGCATATTTGACGCAAACTAACAAACAATAAATTCTTTAATCTTTATAAAATTGATACCTAATGGATTACGTGCGATTGGAGGTTTTACTTTTTAAAGGGTTGTTTTCTTGAAAATGATGGAGCAATGTATTTGCAGAAGGTCTATGAGTAGCTTGAGTAAAAGCTAGACGGACTAGACAAGGACCATTCAAGGCTACTAACCACTGCCCCTATAAAGCATCATAGGTTTAGATAACCGTCGCTCATTTAGCCTTCTACACATATTCTCTATGACAAAAGGCTACAATTTTTGGAAAAAAGTTTCAAGAATCTCTCTTTATTGTTTAGCAGACGCCTACGGCTATGCCCGCTTGACAAATTATATACCAAAACCTTCATCGATATCCACTCTATCCATTAGTGAAAACCACATCAAAATGCGCTGTGTAGTTTAAAAGATCTAAGCATACATAGGGACGGACAGACAGTGGAACCGATTTTTTGATACTATGTTATGAAGTTGCTTTTCTAGAGACATCATGCATTATGTATCATATACCTACAATACAGGCAATATATGCTATATATAATAGCCTACAGGCTTGCACGCTATCACGTGGGAACATAAAAACTGTTGGCAAAATGTGTGTGTCACCTACACCCTCGTTAAATGAAGTAGAGTTTTGAAAACAAACTTATTCATCACTAATTGGTTAGGTATGTACCAGGTTACTGACAGTTTTGTTAATACAATGGTAAGTAAAAATTTTTTTAAGAAAAAACTTTTTAGCATTAATTAATAGCATTAATTTTTCGCAGAATCAAAAGGACAACAAAACGTCGACAATTGTTTCGCCTCTAAACGAGGCATTATCAAGACTGTCTCAGAGAGAACAGCAAGGCTGTTCTCTCTGAGACAGTCTTGATAATGCCTCGTTTAGAGGCGAAACAATTGTCGACGTTTTGTTGTCCTTTTGATTCTGCGAAAAATTAATGCTATTAATTAATGCTAAAAAGTTTTTTCTTAAAAAAATTTTTACTTACCATTGTTTTGTCATGGATTTTCGCCAAGTAACGCCTGTTTCTATCCAATATTTGAGTTTTGTTAATTTAAAGTAATTTATAAAACTTACATAAACCTATATCAGAGTTTGATATCTCTTACATTGCGGTGCGCTGGAGAGTGGAGAGGGTTGTGTGACTACACCTGTTCGTCAGCCTTTGCGTTCGCCGCGGCCATTGTCAAACTTTGTCTCAGAACATAAATGATGTAGAGTATTATTATCTAACTAATCTTCTAATAAATGAATTGGTTCGCTAAAACATTTAGGTTATTTCAATATTGAAATATTTGTAGGAAATTTTGAAAACTTTAAAACATCTCACTGTTTAAACCTTCCCTGAGCTTCCGAAATTACTAAAACTGACAATTAAATTTTTCTATTTTTCTATTGCATATAGCTCCAAAAGAATCTATATAAAAAATCTATACTTATCTCTAAATATATTATAAATAGAAAAAAAAATGATTTCCATTTACAATTGGTACCTATGTATTTTAATTGTATCACATCTCAATGTAGGTAATGTTATTTATTAATGTTATTGGTTCATTTATTTTAATTCGAGTAATTTGATTGTAATTATATTATGAATCTAGTGAACTTGAATTTGAACTGACATACTTTGAAACTTACGTTTTCACCTTTTTTATAAACTGACATTATATTTTATAATCTTTTAGGTTTGACATTAATTTCTTTTATTTTTGCCGCGACTTCTAATTAATATGACTAGTGCTAAATTTAAACCTACTTTATATTGACATTACCTTATTTGATTTAGTTCTTGTGCATACAGCCGGCCTATATAATATTATTATAATTTTTCATTTAAATTGTACTTAAAATATTATTAATGACTGCGTTTTTTGAAATTAATTCTATCGTATTGTTTTATGGGTTTCTGACCTGAAAATAAAGAATTTGAATTTGAAATTAGTTTTTAAGAATTACGGTATTTATCTATGTAGTTAGGATAACTATGCTTCTACCTAATTAATTGAAAAAAAGAAATTAAAAAAAATACACGACGACTCCATTTAAGGCTTTGTCAAGTCACAGTAATCAATTAAAGCATAGCGGCGACCCTGTATAAAACACATGACATCCATATCTGTACGCTGACGGATCGCCGCAGCGGCCAACGACAAAGAACAAGTGTGAATGACCCTTTACATAAAGTCGTATCTAATCTTTTGTTACCTTTTAATCGAAGTTTTGATGTTGACAATATTTTAATATAATGTCTCGAGATATTTTCTTTAACAAATTCCAAGTTATGGAAAGTGTTCAGCATCTTTTGGGTGATTAAATTTGTTTTTATTGAATTTTGTGTATAAATTATTTTTATGATTTTTTTTTTATAATTCCCACGTCCGTTCCGGGGCGTCTCTGGTACGCACGCAGAAGGTATTTCCACCCCCCCGATGCGGTAGTTATGCGAGTAATGTTTTTTTTTAATTCCGTGGCCCATGGCCGCAGCCGCTCTAACGTCCGTAGCCGGGCGTCTCTGGTTACAAGCAGAACGTATTTCCAGTAGCGCCCGGTGGACTTTGACCACCTCTGTGGTCTCTGCGGGTAATCTAGTTGACCTCACACAACTGAATACTGTCATAGATACACATTATAATGTGTATCTTTGACAGTAATCTATCTTTGAGAGTACTAATTAAATTGTGATTTTAATGTGTATCGTTGACAGTACTCAATGTGATCTTTGATAGTAACCTATCACAATTTAGCATGGTTTACCAGCCGTAACGTCTCGAGGCCAGGTGGTATTAGTCAACCAGATGACAGTATTGTCTATATCCCGTATGGGCGGATAGGTTGGCGGTCAGGGTGAACGTGACTCTGTTAAACAGACCACTTCGAACCTTGGACGTCAAAACCATAGGGGGGTACTGCAGGATCTCCCGAGAGGCTGCATGTCTCCCAGCCGGGATCCCTCCACGGGACCTGGAAGCGAGAGCCCTTGCGCCATTGGAACAAGAGGCGCTGGAGCGGGACCAAAGGCCTGCGTCTCGAGAAATCGAGGACCAGCGGTCCCAACTCCGCTAGGATTTCATGGAGTCATGGAGGGTGCGACTTGAGCGACCCAAGTGGGGTACCACCATCATCGCGGCGGTGAGACCGATCATGGACGATTGGCTGCAGAGGCAGCAAGGTGACATCACGTATCGTGCGACGCAGATCGTTACCGGGCATGGATGCTTCGGTAGCTATCTGTTTCGCATCCATCGTGAGGTCACACCCCGGTGTCAACTCTGCGAGGTTTCCGACGACGACACCGCACTCCACACGTTGGGGGAGTGCTCAGCGTGGGCGAGTCAGTGCCGGGACCTCGTAGTGGGTCTGGGCGTGGATACCCTCTCGCTGGAGACCATGCTTCAAGCCATGGTCTCCAGCGGGAGTGAACACGGCCGTGTCCTTCTGCGAGCAAGCCATGCTCGCGAAAGGACACGGCCGAGTTCCGTAGTCAGCGGCGAGGGCGCCGCAGACTCATCTACGCCCAAGACCATCTATCTAAGATCGGGGCCTGAGGACGGCGGGATCGCCACCCGCCGTCCTTACAGAAGCAGGCTAGAAGGGTTGCGTGCGGCGGGGCCTTTGCCCCAAAGCACGCAACCAGATTCACCCACTGACGCGGGATAAAACCCTACCCCAACGACGCGGGATTCTCATCCCGACCAAACCCCCGCAGAGACCACAGAGGTGGTCAAAGTCCGCCAGGCGCCACTGGAAATACATTCTGCTTGTAACCAGAGACGCACGGCAACCGATGTTAGAGGGGGAGCGGCCTAGGGCCGCGGAATTAAAAAAAAAAAAGAAGTATTGTCTATATTCTTATCTATTATAACGCAAGAGTTCCGCCACGATTAAAATACTAAGTACTTAACTTAATATAACTTAACCCTTGAAAGGGTTTACCTACTTACAAACATGTTAGATATTTTAAGCAATAGCGCAAATCCAAGGAATGTTTAATTAATACAAAAAGATACTACTAATACAAATTAATATTATGAGTTCTGTTTATGAAGTCATAATAAAATACGAAATGTCTAAAATCTGATAACTTTTAAAATTAAAATAAGTGAATAACACTGGCCACCTTGCAGTCAATTATCATAAACAATTAAATATTAACCTTAAACTCGTTTAAGAATAAGACAATTCAACAATAAAATTTAGTTTTATAAAAAGAACACTGTAATTAAAAATAATAAAACAAAAGCCATAAGCATTATATAACATTAAAGGAAGGTCGGTTGTAATGTAATATTTGAAAAAGGAAAAAACAAGATGGCGGACAAAAGTTTCGGAGGGAAAAACGATGAAATAAAAATACGTCTAATCTGAACTGTCATCGGTAACAAAAATACTGTAGAATATGAAGTTGGGTTCTAATGAGACAAAGGTCTAATGAGAATAACAATAGCTGTGCCGTAAAGTATTGGATTTATTTACGTTGAACAGCCCCGACGATGAACTGATAACGCGGCAAATGTCCATTTAAGGGGTAGGTCTTTTTTTATAAAAAAATATATTTTTGTTATAGCATTTTTATGGACATTCAACCTTTATGGTATTTCTATGCATATTTATTAGATTATATTCCCCAGGATTAATCGCTGTACGAAGGTAGCGGTTTTGGTACAAAATTGGTATACGAGAGTGGATTTAAAAGTAGTCGGCCTAACACTGATCCATTTAGTTCTTTTTTTTTTTTTTTTTTTTTTTATATTTGGTTCGCCAAATTGACGCCGCCCGCCTGGTGGTAAGTCGTGACGACGTCTAGCGATTGTGGGCCACTCTCACAGCACACATTACTATTGAGAGTGGCCCTCAACTTGACGACCTACTGATGTGCCTCTTCACGCTCCGCTTAAAGAACCCAGGATTATATGTGGGAGGAAACACGTGCACAGGCAGGGCGTTCCAGTCCACTATCGTTCGGCAGAGAAACGAACGTTTAAAACGTTCGGTTCTCGCGAACATGCTATCCACTGTGTGGGGGTGGCATCTCTGCCCGGCACGAGTCGTTCGGGATCGGAAGTAAGAGGGTGGGATCAGATTGAAGAGCTCTTCAGAACACTCGCCGTGGTAAATACGGTAGAATGCGGCCAAGGAAGCTATTGTTCGGCGCTGAGCTAGCGGCTCAAGGCTTCCCGTTACCTCCGGACAACCAATAATACGGATAGCCCGTCGCTGCATAGCGTCGAGAGCGTCCAGCAGATACTTCGCGGAGCCGTCCCAGAGGTGAGAGCAGTATTCGACGCAGGGTCTAATCTGCGTCTTGTACAGCAGACACCTCTGGTCCGGTGTAAAGAATCTCTTTACCTTATTCAGTATTCCTAGTTTCCGCGAAGCTAGCCCTATACATCTTTCGATGTAGTTTTTATTATTGAGCTCTCGACGAACGTCTATGCCAAGGATATCAAGGTTGTCCTTCATTGGTAATAATGCATTCTGAAGAGAGGGTAGGGGAAGGAAAGGGGATTTCTTCGCAGTAAATGCACACGCCTGTGTTTTGCGGGCATTGAACTCGACCAGGTTCTCGGTACCCCATTGAGAGATACTGTCGAGGTTACGGTCGAGATCAGCCACGAGTCGTCGTCTCTCCTCCTCAATCTCAGATCGCCCCGCCGTCGGACGAACCGAGTAACTCCCGTGCAGTGTGCTGTCATCTGCATAGCAATGAATGTTCCCGAGGGATAGCATATCATTGATATGCAGAAGAAAGAGAGTTGGTGATAGTACGGACCCCTGCGGTACCCCGGCATTCACTTGCAAGAAGCGAGAAGCCTGGCCATCGCAGAGGACCCGCACTCGGCGCTCGTTTAAAAAGCTGGCAATCCAGCTGCACAGTTGAGGAGGTAGACCATATGCCGGAAGCTTGGAAAGGAGCGAAGCATGCCAGACCCTATCGAAGGCTTTGGCGATGTCCAGGCTAATAGCCAAGGACTCGCCGTGCCTTTCCATAGCCCCACCCCAGACATGCGTTACGAATGCCAGAAGATCACCCGTTGATCGCTTTGGCCTGAAGCCGTATTGTCGATCATTGATTAGCGAGTGATCCTCTAGGAATTGCATGAGCTGCTTATTTATAAGGAGCTCAAGCACCTTGCAAATGACTGAGGTGACAGCTATGGGTCGATAGTTGCCTGGATCGGACCGATCCCCTTTCTTGGGAAAATCAAGTCTACCCACATTATTTAGTTCAGTTCAGACATGTTAATTGTGTGAAGTTTGAAACGTGTGTGATAATTAATTTTAATTTTATCCTATAAACTCTGATTATTACGGCACCTTACTACGTCGTTTACGAGAGGAAATAAATGGAAAACATCCAGGAATGATCAGAAGAAAAGTCCTGTTTCATCAAGATAACGCTCGTGTTCACACGTCTGTCCAATCAATGGCAGAAATTCACAACTGTGGCTTTGAACTGTTACCGCATCCACCTTATTTACCTGATCTGGCACCGTCATACTTTTTTCTGTTCCCTAACCTAAAAAAGCACTTGGGAGGTCAAAGGTTTTTGACAAATGACGAGGTCAAAGTAGCAATAGACGCATATTTTGACTCTAAGGAAAAATCATTTTTTTCAACGGGCTAAATACTTGGAAGGAAAGATGGCAAAAGTGCATTGAACTTGATGGTCATTACGTTGAAAAATAAAAATATATTTCATTTATTATGTATTTATTTTCTTGGTTAGGCCGATTACTTTCAATCCACCCTCGTATATATGTTGGATTATGGATATATGTTGGCCAACGGTACTTAATTGACTGAGGGAGCGAAGCGACCGAAGGCTACGTTTCAACTTGTAGACTGGGGAGAATTTCTTTCGTCTGTATCCATCTACGGGTTCTGTCAGATCATGTTTGAGGCCGTATTTATCAACCGATTTGCATGAAACTTTACACACACACTCCTTGCTTATAATGAATAACATTTGAATGATATTTTTTGGATTGGATGACAAATGAAAGAGTAATAAAGAAAATTGAAGAAGAATTTTTTTAAACAAAGCCGCTCCCGAAGTCTACGGTTCACAGAACCACTAGTTGTTACTTTCTTAATATTGTTAAGTAGGTAACAATTAATCACCGTTGGCCAACATTGTCCTCATGAAATTATGACATTTTAGTTTTTATATTTACACCCATATTTTGCTAGTTATTGTCAGGCCCATGCCATGGTCAAACCAATTACCTAAAACCATGTACAATAGAATAATGATCTATTTTGTAATCTGAACCTACCTACTTTCAGGCTTATTCTCAAACAAAATTCTGTTCATACCGAATCGAAGTATATGCATGCATATTAAAGTACCCCATACTACGAGTATAATATGCATAATACCTACTTATACTTCTTCAAAAAAAATCTATAATTTAAACTTCAAACTTGCAACAAACTTCATAGAAAAAAATAAAACCCTATATTTATCTATCGGAACTTGGAAAACAAATTATATAATTTTAAAGAGTGAGCTTACCCTTAAGAAATCGTCGGATCACCGTAGCGTCGGGCGCAATGATCAAATTTCGTTTTTATTGTTAATCCTCGCCACTAAATGAGCAGCCTCATATAGAATCCATACAACCACACACTGACCACTAAATAAAATGTACAAAAAGTACAAAATAATCCCGGATTCCGGGATTCGAGGACAACGCGTTTTGGATTTTATTAATATTGTCTTTTTGATTGTCTGTTTTGTTTTGAATAACATTCTTGTTGAGGTTATGATGATTCTTATTATTTTGCGTGTTTTATACAATTGTGAGAAAATTTTAAATGTACTGTAATGTGATTGCATACATACAGATATTATTATTATTATGATAGCACATATTTTCACTAGGAGGTTGACAGAAGCTTATTATGGATACTACTTTTTACTGGTACCTATTGGACCCATGACCTCCGCCCCTGAGGTCCCGGGTTTAATTACCGGGTCGAATCAAATATTTTGACAAATATTTGTGCGATCCACTAATGTTTGGTTCGACCCGGGAATTTTCTATTTTTGGGCTGAATTCCTCACCTATTTGGGGGAGGCCTATGTCCAACTGTAGCCATCAAATGACCTGAGATGATGATGATGATATTGTCTCTTACTGTTCCACCTGCTTTCAATTGCTACGGAAACCAAATACCTGGAAAAAAGTAGCCATGTCACTCGAGGATAATGTATAAGCGAAATAATCTCCCAATCCGCCTTCGTAGAAATACTCTGTTATTATGTCTCCTCTTCAATGTCCTACACAATCCCTCATATCCTTCCTACCTGCGGGAGCGGTTCACACTGATGCGTGCATCAGATGAATCGTGCCGGCCTCACAGCCTACCGCCTCAATTGTCCTTCCCACAAATTTCTTCTCCTACTCTTTCTCCGTTCATGCCGTCAGACTGTGGAACGCTCTTCCAACCGATATAAGGTACTGCAGAACTGTATCTGGCTTCAAGAAGAGAGTTAAGGAACACTATCTCGCTTCTTTACCTTAATTATTGTACGTCTATGTATGTTTATATAACGTTTTATGTATGTATTTGTGTATTTATGTAGTTATAGTTTATGTAAGTTTATTAACCTGCACACATATCAGGATCTGTTTGCATCACGATATCCTCTCTTAGGCCAACTGGAGGAGATCTCTTTAGAGATAAGTGGCGCCATTGTATACATGTTTAGTTTGTATCCATTTACTGTGTGTGTACAAAAATAAAAAAAAAATAAAAAAAATTAAAATAAGAATTTTCAAAATTGGTTAGGTAGGTTTGGAGCCTAATAATTGTAGACAAACAATAAAATCTTTCCTTTTTGAAATATTAGTAGGTAATAGACTTACCTACATAGGTACACACATTTTTTTATATAGTGCTCAAGTAATAAATACCTGAAATACAATGCACCTTTGCTAAAATCAAAATCAACCGAACCGAGTCTTAAAAACTCGACTCAAAAAGTTCGCGTTAATGACAATCATTAGACTCCTTCGATCCAGGGACACATCACTTCGTCCATTTGTCACAAGCAATCGAAACCATTAGTAGCAATTAACCCTATAGTGGTCACTTATCAGAGTCGCAGAATGAACCTCAGAATATGGCCCAGTGTATAGGAGATAGCGTGTTCAAATCATAGTTATAGAATAAAGATTCTAACTATGATTTGAACACAAGTAGTAGAGTGACCGTGAGTTTAAGGTTGATGACGGTTTGGGCCCCTTCGCATTACGGCCCGCATGCTCGACTAGGCCCTTTTGCGATTTCGCCCGTTCGCGATACGGCCCGTTCGCGATTTGGCCCTTTCTCGAATCGGCTAATCGCGATAATGGCTCGTTCACTTGAATCCCGAATCCCGAATTTTACCTATATCTTACAATACAATACAATAAAACTTTATTGTACACCAACATAAAATACATAACAAATAAAAACAGGTTTTAAAATGTACAAATGGCGGCCTTATCACTAAAAAGTGATTTCTTACAGGCAACCTTTGGATGGACAAAGTAGAAGGAACAGAATTTAAGAAAGAGAGGGTAGGCATTAGTGAAGAAATAAGAAATATAAATAAAACAGTTTCTTGGGAAAAATGTACTAAGTACTTACTTATCATACATAAATACAAGTAACGTTGAATTGCAATAGAATATATACATATTACATACCATAGGTACACACATAAATATAAAGAATATAAATATAATATACCTTAGATACACATACAAATACATACATATTTTATATCATAAACTTACATAGACAATTATTATAGGTACAATACAGAATAACGCAACGTAATTATAAGACAGCAAATAACGACTTCAGCAGCTCAAAAGTTAACTTTAACCATTTTCTTGAAAACGGCAAGTGTTTGTGCACGTCTGATTGTCACGGGCAGAGCATTCCATAGCCGGACAGCCTGCATAGTAAAAGATTTGTCATAGAACCCGGTCTTCTGTTCTGTTCGTTAATAAATTTAAAGATGGATAAGTTGGTAACCAGATGAGATTTTTTTATCTTATAGTCTCTCTTATAGTCTCAACCAGTTTTATTGCCAGGTTCTTTCTCGCGTGTTCTACACATTGCCTTATAAATCTGGCAGTACATGTAATAGAAGCAATAATATTTTTATTTTTTTGGTAGTTTCTGACGTTTATAAGTGGCCTTCACAAAAAAAGATAATTTTTATTTGAGTTTAAATTTTAAAGAAATTGTGCTAAGTCCGCAACAGTATATCGTTATATTTCTGAGAAGATTGAGACGTATACGTACCTACGTATGCTTAAACGTTTGTCTACCATTTGTAGCCCTGTGAATGTCGATTATCAGTTGCAATTGGGTTTGAGATTAAACAAGTCAGTGAAGTCTTAGCCAAAAGCCGCAGTTTCCCTTAGTAAATAAATAAAAAAATAAATTTGAATCATCAAAAAAAGTAAAATAATTAGTGAATAAGCTGTGTTATTTGAAAACATTGTTCTAAGGCTGAAAAACCTTAGAACCTGAGGATAACTGCTGGAACACATAACTGCCAACTACTTAAGTTTGTGTCATACTTATAGATTAATAAACCAATAGTAACTATTTGGTTCTCGTGGCTTAGTGGTAACCGAGTAGGTTAACACATTGCAAAAGTTAAGC